>VALG01003931.1:0-25754 GCA_009835305.1 Ipomoea purpurea | reverse complement strand
ATTATACATTAATTTTAATCATTTAATTTATTTTTAAAATGATATAATATTTCATATAAGTATTTATTAATTTAAACACGCAAGAAAGTGAATAATATAAATTATTATATTATTCTAATGACGCTTCATCTTTTACATTTCATCACCTTAATATGATAATTTATCTTTTATTTCATTGTTAATGTACAATTGTACAAAATGATACTAGGACAATACATCAAAATATTTTACATATACTACTCTAATGATTTCTGAGATTTAATAAGTCTAGCTGTCTAGCATAGGAATGTGCAGATTCACTTTATGTTTATAGTTTGAAAAGGAAAGTCAGAGATGTTAGTTTTCATTTTATTTAAACTAAACCAAAATGTAACCAAACAATAAAATACAAACTAAAGGAAAAGATCTAAAACATAAACATAATATCTCCAATATAACAATACGGTGATAAAGTGGTGTATCGTTGAACTATGAACAGTTCTCATTTTATTTGGTCTGGTGTTATATACTGTTACTATTATATATATATATCTAAAATCTACAAATCTAATAAGAGATAATGTCTAGACCTACGAACAAAAAAAAAAAAATGTCGGTACTATAATTGTTCTTTAAAAATGATATGGTTCATATTATTTGTGATTTTTAGTATTCTTATCTTTTAATGATTTCTTTATTTACTTCTATTATATCTGTTTTATTCCTTTAAATAACCTTAAATCCGTTAGTTAAAACCCTTTAGTAACGGATTTTCATAACTATTTATTATTCTTAACATACTCTTAATTTATTTCTACAATTAAAAGATTTCCTATACCTTCAATTTATTAATTTATTTATATCACCACATTGTTCAATTTCTTTCTTATATCTTTTTTACATTATCCTTGTAATTAACATATCAAAGTTTATAATCAAAATTTATATATTTATATATATATATATATATATATTATATTATATATATATATTATATAATATATATATTTATATTTTATTATTTATATTTATTACCAAGTTATTTATGTAAATATAATAAATATAATATTTGTTTAATTACTTTACATAATAACCCACGAACACATCTCACACATCAATGAACATGTAGGGAAAAAAACTATAACTACTGAATATCAATAGTTTTTGTACGCTAAAGGTTCTTTACAATAAATCTCAGTCATATACCACAACAAGGCAATCTTTAAAACTTTCCTAGTACCATAATCTCATTGCAGATGAATCCTTCTATGCTGCTAACAGTAACCTATTGCACATGGACCACTACCAAATAAAAAAAAAAAGACATGTACTGAAGATGAAAACAATAACAATGACACCCAAAAGAGAATTAAGAAGAATTAGAGAATTTAAACCAAAAGTAGTATTTATTTAAACTATTCGCTTAAGACTAGGTATTTAAACTAAAAACAAAAAAATTTAGCGTTATTACAAAGTGCAAACATTTAATTTTAGTGGACAATTATAATCAATCTCTCATCTTATTATAATTGCATTAATATATTAAATTACCGTTTAAATAAACAAATATCAACATTATTTTTACCTGATTGCAATGATATCCCTTATATAATATTGCATTAGATATACTTTGAAATACTTATTTAAAATAATTATTAGACATTAATTCATTCGGCAAAAGCGCGTAAAAAATCTAGTATACTATATACTATAATATATATATATATATATATAAATATATATATATATCAATCCAACAAACTTCATCTTATAATGATTATCATTGTAACAAACATATTAGACTTATTAGAGAGTGGGAGAGGTAGGTGAGCAAACAACGGAATCATTATACATAATCCGATCAATTTAAAAATAATAATAAATAATAATTATCTCTCTCTCATCTCTCTCTCTCTCAATTATAATATACTATTATATATATACCTATATATTATATATATATAATAATATATTCATACAAATATTATATATATTATATAATAATATATATATATAGAGTTAGGATCATATGGAACATGTGTATTGGTCGAAGGAACGTCGAAACACAATCATGTGCTCACATCTAATATTTTTAATGAGTTTAACGATTAGATTAAGTGTGTTGCACACGGCATTAAATGTGTGCAAACACACTATCATCGCGTTTGCACACCATTTAATGCGCAATTATTTAAAAAATGTCATACAAATATCTCTAATTGTTTAAATCTTTCTAAATGAACAATTCTATTTAATGGCTAATTCTCTCATGAAGAGTGGTTTTTACAAGAGTACGTTCGTAATATAAATTTTAATTGATGTACAAATAAAATTTTCTTTTTATTTAACAAAAAAATAAAAATGGTGCAAACAAGCGTTCCGGTTTCCGGAAGAAGCAAGAATTATTTATTTTCACTTTCTTGGAAGAAAGCCAACACAAGGGACAGCCTGCTGTCACACTCCACTTTTCTTAGTGTTCCAAACAGTAGAAAATGTGCAGAAAAAAAACAAACTAATACTACTCACCAGTCACGTCTTAATATATACTACCAAAATCTACCAAAACAAAAAGAAAAAGAAAAATTGCAGCACACCATAGCCATCTCTTTATCTTTAATTTGCTTCTTCAACGACCCATTGCTTCATACATTCACCTCCATTATTAACCCTAGAACTGGAAATCAAGCAAATGGGTCTTCTTATTTCCGGTTTTGGACAACTGGGTCGGGCATAGAATCTTTGTTCTGCCCGACTGTCTGGGGCTCCTTGATCTGCTCCCACAGCTTGTATAGTTAGTGTAAATGGTGGATTGATTGACTTGGTTTGACTCGGTTCCTCAACATGGCTCGCCGTCATGGCTGGCAACTCCCGGCTCACTCGTTCCAGGTTAGTTCTCTTGCATTTTCTTGTCCTGGGTTTGATTTGAAATCTTAATGTCGACTTTTGTTTAGCACTGCTCGCTGTTTAATGTTTGGATATGAGGATATCTTTTGTTTTTGGGGTTGACATTTTCTTGACATTGGCTTGATTTGAAATCTTAAATGTGAAACCTTTGACTTTTTTCCCCCCTTATTGTAGATGTTGTTGCTGTTTATTTCTTTATTTATTGTTAACATTTTCTGATTTGGACCAAAATGCTCTTTAACATTTTCTAATTTTGAAAATTTCGAGTTTTCATCTAAAAGACTGATCTTTCACATTGGAACATAGGACACTGTTTCTTGGTTTTATTTTTAATTTTTTCTATTTTATTGTTGGGGATTGGGTGGTGAAAGTTGCAGCATAATACTGAAAATAGTAAGTTGGCAATGAATTTTCATACTTTGTGTTAAACAATTTGGCTCTTGCTGCCATTGTAGTGTTAATAATCACCAGCATTGCTGATAGATTCTTTCCAAATTCTTACCATAATTGCTTGTAGGTTGTTGCTATAACAGTTTTCTTCCTGCTCTCTGTTGCCTTCTATGCATTTTTTGCTCCATTCCTTGGAAAGGACCTCTACGAGTACATAGCAACTGGTGTCTATTCGTTCTTGGTGAGTATGGTGCATAGTGATTTTCAAGTGATTCTGGTTCGATATCTATTTCGAATTCTGGCATTTATTTCCTCTTTCTTTGACATCTTTAAGCACTATTTCAGGCACTTAGTGTATTTATCCTCTATGCGAGATGCACGGCCATCGATCCTGCTGATTCTGGGATTTTTGTTGTAGCTGATAAGACATCGCCCTGTAGATCACACAATGAGATGGAGTTACCCGGTTAGTGATTTTTTATGCCCTCCACCGGGAAAGACTAATTTTTCTCTCACGTAGCACTTTGTAAAGATGCATTATTTATTAATTTGGAATGAAATCATATGGTTCCCATGAGACTCCGAAGTGGAACACAATTAAGTCCAGAAGCAGGCCCTAATTGTAGGAGGCACCTTTAAGCCAATACCATACTCGGACTAATCCCCATTCGCACCGGGCCGGTCCAATTAAGGGGCAAAGTGTTGGCCAGATTGGTTTTTCCATACAAGAGGGGGTTCGAACTCCCGACCTCTCTTAAGGGAGAAGAGTGCACGGCCACTCACGCCAACCAAGCTGGTTACATTTTAGCTTCCCCTTTGTAACTCCACTATGTTGCATCTTTGGTTGACAGCTCAATTGCTTTTGTATAGGTGATTCATCTGCTAGAGAAGGGTCAAACAAGGGAGGACCCAGAAGTGGTGGAAAGTATGATAGGCAAGCTTCGGGTTGCTGTGGAAGATTCTGTGGGTTCTTTTGTGGCTGTCTTGTGATTGGCGATTGCCGCAAAGATGAGCAGCAGCAGCAAAACGGGGAGGAAGAGGCTTTGTTCTGCACGTTGTGCAACGCAGAGGTATACCATCTATGAGTTTCGAAATTTGATTGATTTGCAATTTGGTAGTGATTTTAAACGTTGGGTATCAGCAACGAAACATACTTTTGACATGACAACGTTTGATCGTGAAAGTTCCTCTGGACATTCACTGCAGATTCCTTCCCCGTCTCCCACCTTAAAAGGGTTAAGAAAAATGAAATTATTCTATTTGGAAATCCAAATCCCTTTTATCAATGTGTTCTTTGCGTTCCTTTCCTTAGCCCTTTGCCCATTTATAGGTTCGCAAGTTCAGCAAGCACTGCAGAAGTTGTGACAAATGTGTTGACGGATTTGATCATCACTGCCGTGTAAGTTCATGTTTTTAATTTAAAACAGATCAGCTTTGTTAATCTCCTTCTCCAATTACCAAAAAATAAAAAAGAAGAAAAAACCAACAAATACTTCTCCATTCTCGTAGTAAGAAATACTATGACAAGTGAGTCTTTTCTCGATATGGTCTTTTTTAGAACCTTTTTTTTTTTGCATTGGTGAGTTTCCATTTGGTTATTGTCAAATTTAATGTCATTCAAGATGTTGCAATTTATGCAGTGGTTGAATAATTGCGTGGGAAGGAAAAATTACTTCACATTTGTATGCCTTATGGGAGCAAGCCTTATTTGGGTAAGATTTTTACATAGTGGTAATTGCCTTTTATTCTCTTTTTAAAATCTTTGAGCAAAAATTCCAATTCTTCTTATCTTCTTCCTCCCGCATCTTCTAACCAATATTTTCCCTTTTTGCTTTCAGCTTACCTTTGAATGTGCCGTCGGCATTGCTGTTATAGTTAGATGCTTTGCATATAAAAACGCTACAGAGTTTCAGATTAGGGATAGGCTTGGAGATGGATTCTCCCGACCACCATTTGCTACTGTAGTGGTATGCGTTCTATTAAGATGTTTAATCTCTTACTCTTCTTAAATCTTAATCTTCACGTCTGTATGAGCTCTCGTTTTTTGGATTGCGTTTCAGGCTCTATGTACAGCAGTTTCGTTTCTTGCCACAGTGCCATTAGGGGAACTATTCTTTTTCCACATTATTCTAATACGCAAGGTAAGTTGGTATCATACATGTCTAGTTATGTACATTCGGGAGTGGTGCGTACTTGTGCATGTCAAAGAGAGAATGACCATACATTTTAACCAGCTTGGTTGGCGTTAGTGGCCGTGCACTCTTGTCCCTTAAGAGAGGTCGGGAGTTCGAACCCCCTCTCGTATGGAAAAACCAATCTGGCCAGCACTTTGTCCCTAAATTGGGCTTGCCCGGTGCGAACGGATATTAGTCTGAATATGATACAGGCTTAAAGGTGCCTGTCCTACAGTTAGGGTCAGCTCAGGACACCTCGTGGTCTGACAAAAAAAAAATTACCATGCATTTTTTTTCCTTTGTTGCAGGGTATCACGACATACGACTATGTGGTTGCGATGAGGGCCCAAAGCGAGGCTCCTGGACCCTCCGTAGATGCGGGAGACTTGCAAAGTTTGCCGCCTTCATCACCGACGAGTTCTGCTGTGACGGCCATCAGTGGAAAGAGTTCTTTGGGAATTGGCTTGCAATATAAGGGTTCTTGGTGTACTCCTCCAAGAATCTTCATGGATCACCAGGTACTACTTGCTTGTTTTAATTTGAGGATAGGCATAATCAGCCTTTTACGGGGCGTTTGGCTGGAAGGATAGAATTAGGAGGAAAAAAATTGTAATTTGGTGGGAAAAGAATAAGGTGGAAGTAAAGTAGGAATTCAAATTCCATTGTTTGGTAGACAGGAATAGAATTGCGGGGGTGGAAAGGAAAAAAATAAATAAAGACTAAAATGCCCTTGATAATACTAATTATAATTATAATAAGAAGGGCAAAGTTGTCATTTTCTGTGGAATTCCAATTCCGCCGGAATTGGAATTGTAAATTCCATGGAATTTGGTAGGAATGGATTGCAATTCCATTGTACCGAACGCCCCATTATGGGTTGTAATCTTCATTGTTGCTACTACTGAGTACTGAGGGTCTTGAAATTGCATTGGCAGGACGAAATTATCCCTCATCTAGAGCCAGGGCGTTTACCATCGACGGTTGATCCAGATACCCTGGAAGCCGACAAGGAACGGCAGCTACCACAGCGCCAAGTGAGAATCAGCGCATGGAAGCTTGCGAAATTAGACTCGAAAGAAGCAATCAAAGCGGGTGTGAAGGCCCGAGCTTCGTCTTCTGTTTTACGCCCGGTTAGTTCTAGGAATCATCCCTACGATGCTGATACCTTATCCAGCGTCATGAGTGGTAAAAGCAGCCCGGCAAGCAGTAACCACGGATACTTTGAGAGAAACGCTAAAGCCGAGACCTCGAGATTATCCCCTTCCCGGAGCTCATACCCTCCCAGCCAAGCAAGCAGAGAAGACACCGAAACTTGCGGCCACAGCGTCAGCAACATGAGCAGCCCTGTCCCGACGAACTTGACCACATCTCCACTAGGCCACCGTTCTTCTAGCCGAGATCATTTCAACCCGATGTATCAATCATCAGCCGACCACTCGCCACTGTCCACGAAAGTAAGTGACACCAACGCCTTACCCCATTTACCAGCTAGGAAGAACGGGTTGGGGGTTCTCGTTCCCGAGAACCCCAGGACAACGGTCGTCTGGGATCAAGAGGCGGGGCGGTTCGTATCCACTGCAACCAAAAGCGTGGCGTCTTCCTCCCAACATTCTGGCGCCGGGACAGAGCTAACATACACAGGCCAGTCGATATTCTTCGGGGGTCCCTTGTCGAACGAGCGGATGAGAGGCGGCGGCGGCGGCACTGCAGCAGCATCGTCTGCCAGTTCGCAGAGAAATGCAGTGCCGAATTACTTTCAGCAAGGAAGATCACAAAGAGGAGGTCAGCTCCCTGTATTTGTTCCTAGTGATTCCCGGCAAGATCCGTTTTCTTCCCGGTTGCAATGACACTAGAATCAGACATTGATTTTGCAGCTTTGTTTTCTCAAAAAAAAAAAAATTAAAAAAAAATGTTTCCCTCTGCTAGTCTACCTTCAACAGTAGTAAATGGTCTCTCCGTCTCATTTTAAATGCTCCATTCTGTTAATAATTATCTAATTTTACAATTCTAACTTTTATCTATTACAGAGTATTTAGACCCGTAAATTTTATTTTAAAAAAATTAGACCCTTAAACATCAATTGTTATATCGTCTACCAAGGCGATACATTGTGCGCTCTAAAAATCCCTTGTTTTGTATATACATAATTATATAGTAGAATACACATAAACTCCGAACATAATACACATAATTTTAACATTAGCATAATACATAATACACATAAACTCTTAACATAATACACATCAACTCTTAACATAATACACATGAACTCTTAACATAATATACATAAACTTTTAACGTAATATACATAAACTCATAGGGCGCACAATGCATTGTGCACCCTGGTGCACAATATAATTTACCCTTAAACATTAACTTTTCATTTTTGTGCCTTTAGATCAATAATCAGTTATCCACGGGTAAAAATCGATAATACGTATGTATCAAGCCGCAAATATTAAAACACACACACACACACATATATATATATATATATATATATATATATAACCGATTGCTTCTTCAAACAAGAGAACAATGCGGCTGACCAGTCGCATTTTCAAGATCGAGAAAGAAGAAGAAGACTACTAGTTAGTCGCCCACTTGCCAGTCATTTTCTTCTTGAAGAAAAAGGCAACCAACTGGTTCCTTCTCCCCAAGTAGGCAACCACCGGCCTTGGTGGCTGAAACCCTAAAAAACCAATAAAATATGCTACATTATTGTATTTATACAAGTAACTTGTTAGTTATTAGTAAACAAAACTTGACTGCATGGTTTCATTAAGTTCAATTGTTTAATTGCAATTTTTGAAGTTTAGGGCTTATTTGACACAGACACACACACATAATTAGGATCATATGTGAAGTAATAGTCTCGTGAGAACGTGCAGACTAATCTCATCGGTCTATCTAAGATGATCAATCATTGGAAATTAATGAAATATGCAATGGTATTTATGTAATTATGATAGTGCATTTAAAAACACTTGATATCATGGATAACTACGAGCTTAAATGTGTTTCCTATAGTCAGGAACTACTCATGACACCTTGCGATTTAACCAATATAATATACTCATAATCTATAATAGTGCACTTACATATGCATTATCAATCATTTTTATGCACAGTCGTAATTACTTCAGGGCGTTTGGTTGGAAGGAATGAATTATGGAGGAAATGAATTGTAATTCGGTGGGAAAAGAATAATGTGAGAATAAAGTAGGAATTCAAATTACGTATGTAGTAATAGGATTACAGGGAATTGAAAGGGAATAAATGATATAATGACTGAAATGTCATTTGTGAGAGATAAGGATGAGATGGGATAAGAATAATGACAGGGGCAAAAATGTCTTCACAGTACTATATTTCTCCATTTCACCACTGAATTGCAATTCTTAGGTAGAGGTCATGAATTACAATTCAGCCAAGCGAAGGAATTGCGATTCCCTCCAACCAAACAACGTAATTGATGGGAGAAACGAATTGCAACGCAATTACAACCAAATTACATCCAACCAAACATGCACTTAAAAGAAAAATACTAGTTGGACTCCCAAGTTGTCCTATTTTTACATTCTCATTTAAAATTTTGATGTTGATATTTTCCTTTGACCTACACAGTGAAAATAACTTATTATCTTTTGCCACATTAGAGACTAAAAGTGAGTAAGTAAATATTGAGAGTTTATATAATAGAACTTGTACTTAAATGCCACAACATTTTTTTTTCTATCTTCCTAATTAATTTTCAGGGATCATTCTAAATAAATAAATGAAATTAGTCCCTATATTTTAACGGAACTACTAGTTCTCATGGAAGTTTAAACTATATAAAATACTATATATGTCATATGTGAGTGTGATATAATTCGATTAATATTTGAAATTAATATTAATGCGATATCAAGTAAATTAATATTAATATTAATGTAATAGAGCCAGTAACTTAAAAAAAAAAATTAAATTAATATTTTTATAGCATTAATACTAATTAAATTATACTCCGTAGGTTCTAATTTGGAGCACTTGTAATTGTTAATATAAATTTATAGTTGTTTATATGTATTCTGATTTCAAAATTATTAATTAATATGTAAGTATTGTGTGTATACATGGCGCATTATATATTATTTATTAGTTAGTGTTTAATCAACGGTTAGGCGTTAGTTAACTAACTGAATCCTTACGAGCAGTGGTGGTTAGAAGTTGAAAATGGAAATTGTGGGACTAACTGAATCCCTTACCGCCAAAGCTCGCATTCATCTCCTTCCCTACATTTCAATCTATCTTCTGATCTCCACAAACAAAACCAAAACAATGCACAATGCGAGCTTCATTTGCTCAAAATTCCATTTCTGTGACCCATCACATGTTTGATTCTTTGCCCCAAACACACAACGTCTCTTCACACCCTGCAGCTTTCATGGATTGAGCAACGAGTTGATGCACAAATCTTTTGGATAATTTAACGCAACAAGAAGATGTCAGGAGGAGGAGGAGGAAAGGGACGAGAGCTCGATCAGACGCCCACATGGGCCGTCGCATTAGTTTGTTTGGTCATTGTAGTTATTTCCTTAATGTTGGAGAAACTTCTTCACAAAATAGGACATGTGATCTCTCTCTCTCTCTCTTTGATGTTTGGATTTTTTTGCTCGAATGTGCGAAATGTTTATGCGTTAGATTTGTTTTTGGGATTTCATCTAAATCAAATTGTTTCAGGCAGATTATTTCATGGATTGAAACACAGATTATTGGAATAATGTCTCTTGCATCATTTCTCATTCATACAATTTTATATTCATGTCTCTACCAATCTATGTGCAGAAGAGCACTAGATTGTATTGGTGCAGGCTTTCCTTTGATCTTCTTGTTGATTAATTGCATTTTGTTTCAGACATTTGAGAGGAAGAAAAAGAGAGCTTTGGTTGAAGCTTTGGAGAAGATTAAGGGAGGTAGGAACTCCAACTTTTTTTTTTTCTTTTGCTGCAACATTCACCCGAGAAACAAAAAAAACCCAGAGTTTTGGGACTAGGTGGTCCAAGATTTCAAATTGGATGTATTGATTCCTCGTCCTGATTCCTTTTTTGTTTCCTGCAGAGCTCATGGTTTTGGGATTTATTTCCCTGCTTCTAACATTTGGGCAAAGCTACATTGCTAAAATATGTATTCCTGAAGCAGCTGGCAACACTATGCTGCCATGCCTCATACATGACGAACACGCCGAACATGGGGAACATGCTCCACCAGGGGAACATGGGGAACATGCTCCACCAGAAGATGAACATCAAGAACCTGCAGAAGCAGGGGGAGAACATCATAGAAGGCTTCTATGGAGTATGCGCAGAGTTTTATCAGGTCATGCAGTTGAGGAGTGCAAGGAAGTAAGTATGAGTGAATACAGTACACTTGATCTGCCCTCTGAAGTCCAACTTATAAAATTAGTATTATGCTGTATTAGAGTGTTAAGGGTGGAAGACAGTTTTGCGATATACTTCTCCCAACATATTTTTAAAAGGAAATTTGTTCCATCTTACTATTTACCAGATTTAAACATTGTTGGAAAATTGAAAGAAATTATCTTTAGATACTGTAAGGAAATGGCATGAAGAACATTAAATGGATGTACACGTGTAACATGTTGACATGGTAATGTCAAGTCATGAAATTTTCAGTAGTTTCAATATAGGGTGTTTGACTATAAAATATAGCCAGTAGATATTTTATATTTTTGTAAAAAACAGTCTTGGAATTTTAGTGCTCTATCATGGACCATTGTCAATTCTAACCCAATTCCTTGAAATATCAGGCTAACCAAGTTTGTATCTGCAGGGACTTATACCACTAATATCTCTCAATGGTTTGCACCAGCTACACATCTTCATATTCTTTTTGGCTGTATTTCATGTCATCTATGGTGCTATAACAATGGCTCTTGGAAGAATGAAGGTAAGATTTTCCAATTCCTTTGCAATTTACCAACCAACTTTATCATTAACTGCAATATAGTAAGTTTGTCGGGTCATCTCAAGATTAGCTGCTTATTCTTATGCTGTAGCATTCATAAATTATCTGGATTTCCTCCCTCATTTAACAGTGGCATGCCTACAAGCTTGGATTGTGTCCTACTTTGTTGCAAAATTATTGTTAGTTGGCATGATCTAGACCTAACCATCTTTTATTTGTTACATGAAGATCCGAGGATGGAAGGAATGGGAAATGGCAACTGCTCAAGATGAAGCAGCCAATGGTATCCTTTAGATGACTAAATGGACAAAAATTTGCTCCTACATTTTGAATAGTGAGATTGCTATTCGCTTATTTGCATTTCCAACTGATTTCCTTCTCAAATGCCTTGCAGATCCTTCAAGATACAGGCTTACGAAAGAGACATCTTTTGTGAAAGAAAACACCAGTTTCATGACTCAAACACCAGTTCTTTTCTACTCTGTAAGAGAAATACAATTTTAAAAAGTCAATGGTTTCATATTAATTACTACAGCCAAAGAAAGTCAGGAAGAAATGAAAATATGAAGGCACGCTGATGTATAAAGTAATTGTATGGTTTGAGTGCCTCAACATATGATAACCTTGCTGTTTCTATGAATCAAATATCATAATTAGTGCTTGTATTGATAGTTTAGTTCTCAAACTTTTCAGGTTTGCTTCTTTCGGCAATTTTTTAGGTCTGTTCGTAGGGCTGACTACTTGGCCATGCGCCATGGATTCATTTCGGTGAGATTTTTTTTTTTTTTAACTCTTGGGGTTAAGTAGAAATTTTTCTTTTAAAACTCTAGATTCTTTTCTCAAAGTAGGAGATTGAACATGATAATGTTCATGGTCCTTTTTCTTTATTATTTACCTTCAGGTCCATTTAGCTCCTGGAAGTAAGTTTGATTTTCAAAAGTATATTAAAAGATCATTGGAAGATGACTTCAAGGTCGTCGTGGGAATTAAGTATGATCTTTATTCGACTCCTCAAGTTCTTTTGCTGAAATACTCGCTCTTGCTCTGATGTCTCTCGTATCATAATTACCTGACTATTTATCTCGGTTCTTCTTTCAGTTTGATGCTATGGTGTGCAGCAGTGCTCTATCTGCTGCTGAATGTGCATGGTAGACCTTTGGTTCCTCATCTCTTCCCCTTCACAGTTTCAGAGAGGCTTACTTTTTAGCCGAATTTAATTCAGTGTTTCAAATCATTTCAGGATGGCACGCTATGATTTGGCTATCCATGATGCCTTTAGTTGTAAGAATTCTAAGTTACAATATAATATCCGAATTCATTTATTCGCATTTCTTTCTAGTAAAAAGAGAACTGACTTTTGTGTTTGTAAAGACAATCTTATCAGTTGGGACAAAGCTTCAGCAATTATAGGACAAATGGCCATTGAAATTCAAGAAAGGCATGCTGTAGTCCAGGGCATACCTCTTGTGCAAGTCTCAGACAGACATTTTTGGTTTAGCAAGCCAAAGTTGGTCCTCCATCTTATCCATCTACCCTCTTTCAGGTACTCAGTGGCCTTTATCCTTTTTTTTTTTTTTCTAACCCACCAAAATAAGCAATACCTCATATTTATACAGACATATATAGTATGAACTACAGATTTATGGACATTCTAACGATGTATTTTCCCTCTTTTACCTGTTCAGAATGCATTTGAGATAACATATTTCTTCTGGATATCGGTAATACATGTTCTCCTTTGTTTTCCTCAAGTTCATTAGTGTATTTGGTATAATGAAATAACATATTGTTTCCCATGGCAGTATGAGTTCGGGATTCATTCTTGCTTCCACAGTAACTTCTATCTTGCCGTTGCAAGAGTTTGTCTCGGGTAACTTCAAATTAATTTCCACTTCTGTTCTGTTATTAATTCATGCTATAGCCTTTCTAGCTAAAGATTATCTAACCATACATAAAGAACTAAAGATTTTACCCTTTATTTTTAAGAAACCATAGAAAGACGAGACTTTGTTCTCTTCTTTTCATACTTTCAACACACATGTAGAATTTGTTCGTTTTAGGAGATGTAGAATTCTGATTACTAAGAGTAACCATATGGTCTAAAGTTTTTGGTTGATAATTGGCTAGGTTTGGAGTACAATTCATGTGCAGCTACATTACACTACCATTGTATGCACTTGTTACCCAGGTAAACTCTGCTATAGGGCTGTTGAGCATATAATATATATAAACATATGTGCAATCCAACTATTAGCTTAGGTTTTTAGTTGAGATGGAGCAGATGCTTCAATTTGGTATCAGAGCCATGCTAAAGGTCATGGTTCGAATCTCTAGATGGAGCACATGCTTGCTAGCATATCTGTTTTCTTCTCGGACTTTTCGCCTAACCCAGAATTTGTGTCCATTTTTCTTCTGTCATTCACAACTTCCAGATGGGATCGACCATGAAGAGGTCGATATTCGATGAACAGACGTCGAAAGCCCTGATGCAATGGCATAGAAATGCTAAGCATCAGGCTCATGTTCCGAAGCCAGGAGGAATGAAAACGACAACACTGGGAGGCGGCAGTCCCGACGACTCAGCTGAAAGTTCCCCAACTCACCCTGGGGAGTCCGATCCAGCGTCCACCGGACAGATGGCCAACATCGTTGCCAGCGTGGATATTCCCGGGGATACTGCATCTGCTGATGATGGCAGGTCAAAGAGCACTGACCTTCTAACCGGTCGTCCTTGAGTGAAGTGATGAAAGCTTGAAATGTTCATTTATATCAGTCCTGGATTTAGATGCACCAGGCGCCACTGTGTTTTGTAATCTGTATTGTCATATACTTAGGCAGTTAGTCCTCAGAAATTTCATTTTTAGTTATTTATCCCTAGCTCAAGATATCATTATGTAATTATTTACACAAATGATTCTGTAAAAACAGAAAACTACTACTGCAGTTCTACATAGTATTCTTCCATTTCCTTAGTTGATGACAAATAAAAAATCATTCCTTTTCAACATTTTTTACAGTTGGTTTACCCTTGTATGTTCATCCAGATTGTTTCTTTACAATAATTGTTTTGTTCCTTTTCTTCATCACCTTGGAGTCCAATATAACTAGAAGTGCTAAAATCTATTTTCTAGACAAGTCAATGGCCATTTCAAAGAAGTTTTTTTGCACTTTTGGTCCCACGACTATAGTGGCACTGGCAGAATTGATCCACGACTTTTGAACCTTGTAATTTTAGTCCACGACTATTGATTTTTTTGCAAAAATGGTCCTTCCGGCCACTTTTCTGTTAAAATTTCACCGGATGTTGGAGGGGGAGGTTCATGCTAGTAAGTCTTAGTCTCTTATTTGGAGCCTGCATGTCCCTCCTAAGTTCAATTGTTTTGTTGGCAGTTAGCATCTTCAATTCTGCCTACAAGGGAAGCGTTCAACTTTAGGCATATTGCTTGCAATATACAGTGTCATATGTGTGGCCTTGAGGACGAAGGGCACTTCTTGGCAGCAAAGAACATCCGTATTCCTGGGCAGTTTAGCGTGTTGGGGGCGGAGGTGTTCTGTATACGGGAGGCTCTCAGTTGGTTGAAGGACACCGGAATGGGTGACGTTAATGTTGAAACGGACTCCTAGTTATGTTTTATGCTTTACGTTCAAACTTTTTTTATTCTTCTTTGGTTTTTTTTTAGTTGATGATGTCAAGGAAGTTGCCTCAATGATAAATGGGTTAACTTCGGGTTCATTAAGCGATCTGCAAATCGGACTGCACACACTCTTGCTAGGGAGGCCGTTTCTATGTCAAGTTGCGGGGTGGTTTGATAGCCCTCTCAGTATCTTCTTCTAAAAACTCTTTAATTGCATTATTCCTTTGAAACCTCACTCCTACATGGCCCACTTGAGGAAAAATGACTGAAATATGCAACTTATTTCAGTCATTTCAAAATGTGCGTGCTTTGGACAAAAATGTGACAAACTCACTTGTGAGTTGCGTTTTTTATTTTTTTTTTTTTTTTGTTTCTTTTTTTTTAAAACGAACTCCCATTTGCGGTGTATTGCATACAAAACGCATGTCCCAAATACGTTTTACCGTATAGTATCCGTACACTCGAACGCATCTGGCATTTGCGTTATACGTAAAACGCAAATGCCAGATGCGTTTTGTCTATCGCTGGCATGCGCCTTCGGCGCGTTTTAACAACATAATACGCAGCCTTTGCTATAACATTCTCGTGCTCCGCCGTCACAGGCGACAAGGATTCAGTGAGCTCCTGGAACCGAACACTGGTGTGACATTTGATGATGTTGCTGATGTGGAACCGAACACTGTGTGACATTTGATGATGTTGCTGGTGTGGAGAAGCGAAGCAAGATTTATGGAGGTGGTGGTTCAGAAGCCCGAGGTTTACAGTAGTTGGAAACACGCATCCCTAAAGGAGTTCTTCTTGTCGGTCCTCCTGTAACGGGAAGACCCCTACTAGCCAAAGCCAGCTGGTGAAGCCGGTGTCCTTTCTTCTCAATTTCAGGTTCGAAGTTTGTCGAGATGTTTGTTGGTGTTGGTGCATCTCGTGTCCGTGACCTTTTCAAAAAGCCAAGGAAACGCTCCCTGCATTGTATTGTCGATGAATGATGCTGTTGGGGGCAAAGAGGAACCGGTACTGGCGGCGGCACGCGCCGGAGGCGGCATGCTGCATATAGACAAAATGCTTGGCATTGCGTTTACGTATAATACGTAAAACGCAAATGCCAGATGCCGTTCGAGTGTACGGATAACTATACGGTAAAACGCATTTGGGACATGCGTTTTACGTATGCAATACACAAACAAAGCAACTGGGAGTTGCGTTTTAAGAAAATCAGAAAACAAAAGAAAAAAAGTAAAAACGCAACTCCTAAGTGAGTTTTTCACATTTTTGTCTAAAAAAAATAACACGCACATTTTGGGAAATGACTGAAATAAGTTGCATATTTCAGTCATTTCCCCCACTTGAGTGGGGCAAAAACTAGGATCCGTTTACTAACTGAAAATTTCTCCAATTTCTCAATGTCCCACATGTGTTTCTCAATCATTGTCGTTTCTCGTATTATACGAGTTCTTGTATTTTAGCGAGAAAAAAATCACTTTGAATTTTTGAGAAACTCATTTGCGAATTGTGTTTCTAACAAAAAAACACATGTCCGAAATGAGTTTTTTTCCAATATTATCCATTTTTTAAAAAGCTTCCTATTTTTGTCATTGTGTTTTCTTTCCTTCCCATTTTAATCATTTACCCTTTGAAATATTTCTCCAATTTTCTAAAAATTGAAGAATGAAAAGCAAAAAACATGTTTACCAGCACAACTTTCCATTTTGAAAACATAAATCATTTTCTAATCTTTTAGAAAAATGAAGAATTTTTAAAATTGTATTCTAAATGAAAACAGAATCATATATCATCTATTTGACTATATAAACCACATTCTCACAATTATCATTACTATGATGAAATTCATTATCATATTCTTTTGCTTATCACTATCTTCTATCTTTTCTACTTGCTTTACTTATATAAATATAACTATTGCTTACATCTAAAGTTTGACATTATCAAAATTAAAACTTGAACTCTATACCAAGTTTTAGATTTTGATTGAACATAATAAATTATTGTTTCAGATATTTTTAGTTATGTATATCGTATACAAGTTTGGTCTGAATATCATATATAAATTTCAAAGTAATTTTTTTTTATATATACACATTATAGTTATTGATTCAGATATGTTTTTAATTATGTTATTTACGGATATAAATGTAAATTTCAATTCGTTTGAATATCAAATGTAAAATCTACATATATTAAACTTGAAAATTGAAAAGTAAAAATTATATTTGTATAGTTGTATTTGATGAGGAAAAGACAATTTCCCTTGCAATATCTGTTTACATTTTCCATCAATTTACTTCTTTCAATCGATGATAACAACAATAATAATAATGTGAATTATTATTATAAAAATAGTGTAAATGTTTTTTAAAATAAATTCTAATTAACATCTATTATCCGTCAAATTATTGTGTGGACCATGATTCACACAGTGTTATGTAGACATAACAAAAACTACTTTAGAATATATTAAATGTACATTATTTTTGTACTGAGTGTCTGAGTGTACATTATACAATATAATGTACATCACCTGAAGATAATGTATATTATTTTTGTACTGAATGTACATTATTTACAGTATAAAAATATGGTCCACACAATAATGATTGCAAAGTACCTATGAAGTCCATGTACTATAGTGTTTTGTTCAATTTAGTCCTTATACATTTATTCTGTTCAATTTAGTCATACTTTTAAAAGTGTGAAACTAAGGACAATTGTCCAAATCTTATTAGGACATGGTTATAATTATTTATTTTGAACATACTAATTTAATATATTAGTGGTATAAATAATTAATTTTAAATATATATAAATTAATATATGAGTAGGAATATAAATATCGTCAGCGTCACGTAACCTAAATTAACGGTAATATTAATACCGTTAACTATTTGTCTTTAATTGCACTACTTTTAAAAATACAAAGATTAAATTGACAAATAAAGATATAAAGACTAAATTAAACAAATGTTATAGTACAGGGACCTCGAAGATATTTTGACCTATTATCCTTATCCAACAAAATCTCAAGGTACAAGAATAAAAGAAATATATCAAGTAAAAGTATTATTATTAAATAATGTAAAATATTTTTGAAAATAAAAATCCAATTAACATCTATGATCTTTATCCGTCAGAATCTCCAAGGGACAAGAATAAAAGAATAGATCAAAGAGATTTTTTTTTTTTTTTTTTTAAGAATGAAACCTCTCATTTTGATTCGAAATTAATTTTCTGGTTTTATGTTTTTTCAAATATATATATAGCATCCTTAATCCTAATGAAATCATTTGATTTTTTACGGTTAGTTGAACCAATATCAAAACTTAGTACTAATCCAAATGCGTTTAATTTGAGTGTATACATATTTACAAATAATTTTCTCTTTCAACCGTTTTTATATATTATAAAATATAGCTATACTTCTCTAAACCAACAAATCATAACAAAATTTTTGAATGGTATAAAAATAATACTCTGTAATAATATTTATACTACTAATAAAAATAAATCATATTTTTATAACTTCTCGTTCAAACTATCTCTCAAGTTATTTCAAATTGAATGTAGTGACTTCTCGTTGTGATTCTTTTTTTCTTTACTGCAAGAGTTCATGATTTTGGGATTTATTTCTCCGCTTCTAACATTTGGTCAAAGCTATACATTGCTAAAATATGTATTTCTGGAGCAACTGCCAAATTTATCAGGTGTGTGCAACTGAAGAGTGCAAGAAGTAAGGATGAGTAAATACAGTACACTCGATTTTTTAAAGTGTTGAGGGTGGAAGACATTTTTGCGATATATTTCTCCCAACGTATTTTTACAAAAAGGAAATTTGTCCCATCCTACTATTTACCATATTTAAACATGGTTTGAAAAATTGAAAAAGAATTATCATTTAGATACAATAAAGAAAGAAATGACATTTAATATTAAATGGATGCACACATGTAACTTGTTGACATTGTAATGTCTAAGTCATGAAATTTTCACTAGTTTCAATATAAAATGTTTGACTATAGAATATAGCCAGTAGATATTTTATATTTTTGTAAAAAAAGGGTCTTGAATTTTTGTGCTCTATCATGGACCATTTTCCATGTCTAACCCAATTCCTTGAAATATCAGGCTAACCAAGTTTGTATTTGCAGGGACATATACCAGCTTGCGTGGGGATATTGGAGGATATATTAAAATATGTAGTTAGGATATTTTAGTTTGAGTAAATGTCAGTTAAGATCCTCCGAATTTGGTGATTTCGTCACTTTTAGTCTTAAATTTTTAAATCAACCATCCGTAATCTTTCGAGTTCGAATTCGACCTGCTGTAGTCCTTCCGTTAAAATGATTTCATTTGAGCCGTGAAAATTAAGGGCAAAACAATCTTTTGTATTACAACCACAGCCAAAACAATTCATTTCCCTAAAAAATTAGCCCTAATCTACCGGAAAAAATTACAATTGAACGAATTTCTAAGGGTTAATTTCTGAGGGAAGAAAGTTGCAATTTGAACAAAAAAAATAAATTAGGCTAGAGTTTGAGGGAAAGGAATTTTTTTGGCTGGGATATAATAAAAAGACTGTTTGCCCTTACTTTTCACGGCTCAGACGGAATATCGTTAATGGAGAGGACTACAACAGGTCGAATTTAAAACTCGAAAGATCACGGAGGATCGATTTGAAAGTTTAAGACTAAAAAGGTGGCGAAACCACCAAACTCGGAGAACCTTGACTGTCATTTTGCCTTTTAGTTGTTCTTTTTCTGTTGAGTGGTAGTTCCAATGCATATATATTACATTTGTAATACTGATGTATGAGTTCGTGTGTTGAAAACATGAATGCATACAAATAGAAAACAGTTTGTATGAAGTAAACGAGCGGTGTTCAAGTAAAGCTATTTGTGAGCTATTAGGGTTGATATTTGGACAAAGGTTACGTTTGATTCATGTTTGAGTTTAAATAGTTTGAGTAAAAAATAGAGATGAATTTAAACATTTTAATACTTGTGTCTAATAGGATTTATATATATATATATAATATTAAAAATTGAGTTATATACGATATTTATATATTAAAATATATAATAGAAATAGTCAATAGAAATTATGGATATGGAACACTGCTCACTTTGCAAGGTGGGTACGTGCTCACTACATAACTTTGCAATCATGAAATATTAATGTGCATAAAATGAAATAAACAAGTTTCACATATTGAGTGTATATATTATTCAAATAAAATGTAATTGATAGGGTTATGTAGGGCAATCCACTTGTTCCTACGAAGCGTCACTATCTAGTGTATTTTCCGACCCCCATAGTTCACTTCCCGACCTCATAAGAGCGTTTCTCGACCTCAGTAGTACATTTCCGCAACCTCACTAGTGTACTTTCCTAGCACACTAGTGTATTTCTTGACTTTGAGAGGGCATGCCTACTTTCTGGTCTCATTTTAGTAGATTTTCCAGTCTGCATTATATCATGTAATAAACCTTACGGTCTTGTTATAAATAGACCTCCCGATCTCATTATCATTAACAAAATAATATAATATAATCTCGTTATACCAATATTCCGATTGATAATTACTCGGACCGGCTTGATGTATAAAATATCGACGATGTTGAGGAGAAACCCGACAAGTTCCTGACCACAAATGTAGTTGGAAAAGCCTCTAAATTAGTGGAATGGCTTGATCTCCGATTGACAAAGCCTTTTCTGAGCTAAACTAATCGAGAATAATTCGCCCATCACGCCCTATTCATGTGACTTGTCAGAGTTATTCGGCCGAAATGTAGGAGTGCAAGACTGCAAGACCACCGCCCGATCACCCAAATGGTCACGACACGGCGGAGAGCTTGCAATTAGCTTGGAACTTGTTCCCTTGCCACCCTCTATAAATAGAACATTTTGCATAGTGTGACACACCACTCCACTCAGAGTCTCTCGACCTTGCGTGATCGAACCCTTATTAACTTCCCAATGCACATTAATCAAATTTATTTATTTTCCCGACCTCATGTGGTCAGACCTTTATTTAACTTCTCGATCAATTATTTTACCTATAATTAGATTCCCGGTCACATTTACTCGATCCGAAAGAATATACTTTATCCTTAGTTGAATTAGAATGATACTTTCGTGGTGTTGTAATGAAGTTACAGTGTGTAAAAAATGAAACTGAATAGCGTGTTTCACATATTAAGTGTATATTGTCAAATAAAACGGTAGTTGAATAAGAATTATACTTTGTAGTGTTGTAATGAATCTATATTGTGTATAAAATAAAAGTGAATACTTACTTTATGGAACATACTATTACATGTCGATAAAGAAGTGGATTTTAAGGAAAGATTAATGCATATTTTTGCGGAAGACATTAGTTTCACACGCACGTGGGGGAGCACCGTCTCAAAGATGAGCGGGTTTGGATAATTCATAAACACACCTGTGGAGTGTGGAGTGTGGAGCAGAGCATTCATCGCCAAGCTTCAAATTCAGCTTCATGGCTGCAACACATAGCACTCAGAGATGGTTCATCGCCAATTCTCTGCATTCTCCAACTCGCCCTTCCAACACACCTACCCAGCAAGCATCACCAATCATATCAAGAAGGTCTGCAGCAATTCTCATCTCAGTCCTCCCTCTCACTTTCCTGCCGCCGCCGCAACCTTTGCTCGCCAGGGAGAGGCGCAACAGGAAGACCATTCCTCTCGAAGACTACAACACTACCTGTTAGTCCTCCTTCTTTCCCTTATTCTTCAATTTTGCTTTCCTTCATTCCTCTAAAATCAAATTTCTGTTGACCTATTCTTAAGTGATTTTATACATAATACTTTTGTAATTAATGAAATTGATGAATCAGAATGTATGAGATAATCTCTTCTAAGTACTATACCCAGAAAATTGTTGTTGTATTAACTGATTGATTTGTTTTGGAGCAGCCGATGGGCTGAATATTATGATCTTGTTGAAGGAAGTGGCCCTGTGGCTGAAAAAGGATCAACTGTGCAGGTCCTTTTCACTTCTTTAATTTTCACTTCTAACAAGTACTGTATCAAACATTTTTCCTCACTGTTATCCATTCCTCGCAGGTGCATTTCGACTGTGTATATTCGTGGTATAACTGCAGTTTCAAGTCGAGAATCAAAACTATTGGCTGGGAATCGCATTATTGCACAGGTAATTGCTCTCTCACAATTTGTGAGAATATAACGCTGTGGTTGGTAAATAGGCTGTTAGCTGATTGAGTTAGTGAGTTTGATTAGTTGATAGCATTAGCTGATTGTAGAAATAGCTTTTTGAATTTTAGTGTTTTGGAGCAATAAACTGTTACAAAAAAACTAATTAACCATAATGTTATTAGAAGCTGATTAAGTTCTTGAGGAGTTTGGGAAGTTCAAATTATCCCATAATGTTATTTCAGAAACTTGGACCTGTCAAATGGATTATGTAATGACAAAAGATAAAGAAGGGTTGCATATTTCACCCAAAAAATGTAAATATTGGCAAAAATAGGAGGGGAAAAGAACTTCAACTGCATCGAAAAAGGTCAAACAAGAGGAAAAAATAGATGAAAAATCATGTCACATTTTACTTAAAGATATGACACTCATATATATAATTCCTATTACATTTTCCAATACAAAGTTTGCAATGTATATACATTTTACTTGTCGAATCAAGTCGGTGGACAAATTGCTGATACTAGCTTTCGTTCTACTCTTAAGTAGCCATATGAGTTCCAGGTTGGAGCTCCACCAGGGAAAGAACGGAAGCGAGACTTGCTGACAATCCAAATGTTTATTTTCTGCTCAGGCTGCCCAAAACCTCCAAAAGCCATGTACAAAATAACTGAAGGAAATGAAAGTTGGAGGGAAGGTATTATGATATATATGTTCTTCTTTTTCTATTCAAACCGCCCCTTACCTATAACCTATCAAGAATACTTCATTTCATTTTTATTTTTTTTGGCACCTTATTACTGTGCAGAGGACTGTGATAGTTCCTCCAGAGGAAGGATATGGCCCAAAAGGAATGGAGTGAGATTCCTGGTAGAACAGAAACAAAACATATGCTGCATATCCTAGTCAAACGTTACCTATCAGCAAATAATATATAATACTGATATATATAACTATAATATCTATATATATATATACCTAATATAACTACGTTATTATAGTAATATATCAGTATACGCTTGCGTTTATATGCAGAACAATTGCATTAGGTGAGAACCTGGCGAACCTGACTGTATGGGTGGCACACAATCTACTACAATGAATGCAACACAGTCTACTCCCTAGAGTCCTAGACCATGCCGGGATGACAGTAGAGACCCGGGAGTAATTGCGTGTGCATTCGTGTAGTAGATTATGTGCACTCATGCAGTTTCACGTTCTCACCTAAGGCATAATTCTCGCATGATCCCCAATTTCTCTCTCTATAATATTGGGACTAGGTAGAAGAGAGATAACTTTTGAGGTTGTACCAAGTATTGTCAAACTCTTGTTACGACACTCCCCGGTACAACCTCAAAAGCATAGATAGTTGTACCCCGTGCAAAAGGCACCGGTAGGAATTGACACCTTAAAATGTTCATATACATCATGGCTTTTCTTAGTTATTCTTTTGTTTGGTAAATTCATTGCAATTTTCTCATGATGCAGGCCAGTGAAAGAGCATTCCAACTGAATATTGAATTGTTGCAAGTAGCAACACCAGAAAGAAGCAATAGGTGCATGAATAAACAAATGGTATTATTGGAAATCTTCTTTGCCATTCTTTATTCATTTCTTTTTTGGAAAGATGCAGTCTCAGGTAAGTGGCTTGTATAGTTGTATTGGATGAGGAAAAGACAATATCTGTTTACATTTTTCCATCAATTTACTTCTTTCAATAATAATAATAGGAAACTAATCATTTCAATATAATTTGACATGATGACATTATATTTAAGAATAAATTGACACTAACCTGTAAAAAATGTTATTTGCACAATTTTTGAACTTTTATTGGTCCAATTGCACACTCTTTTTTTTTTGTTCGATGGTTCCATTGCACAATGATTTAAAAGTTAGTGGCCTATTTAAGCACTTTGTTTTTTTTTTTTTTTTTTTTTTGTTGAACTTTGCATTGAACTTTCCGGACGTTCTTAGTTTGAAGGTAAGAATCAAGAGGACAATACCGCATGGGCTTAGGCTTCAATGGTTTGAGTCGGCAGGTATTATGGGGTAAAGTAAGGATCAAGGTTCGAACTTCGGCGACGGCAGTGGTGGGAATTATGTTCAAAAGTGGGCAGATTCCTTGTGCCCACAAGCTCTGTCGGGTCGGAGGTGGGGGGGGCCCTAGAACTGGGGATTAAGTCTTTTAGGGTAAGAATTAAGAGGAAAATGAATTGTAATCGGTATGAAAAATATATAATTAAAAAAAAAAAACATAGACACACAAATTTCCATGTCATTTTAAAAGTGGTAAAATTACATGGATATCTTAACCTTGTAAGAACACTATATAGTTTTAAATCAAGAAATCTTGACAAAAACCCAATAAAAAATGTTTACATTTTATGAAATTTTGGGTGTATAGTACATGTGCAGCGGCAAATGGGGCATGTTGTGTTGTTGCGCGCCATCCTTAATAATACACCCATTGTGAAACCTATGCCAACATGGCAACAATGGAATGCCCTTTTATTCCGTCCCATAAACCCTTCCAAGCAGATGGAGCAACATTCATCACCTTCCTCATCGCTGCTAAGCTCTTCTGTGTTTTCCGACATACCATTCTCATTCTCAGACTCCTCATCGTTCCTATGAGTCCATTTCCGTTTCTAGGACGACGCATAACAACAACCCAGAAATCCAATCTCTTCTGCGAACTTGGTCGAAAGCAAACGTCGCTATACGACGGACAAGTTCTGCGCCCAACCCAGAATCCACACCGGCGAGCTTGTCGGAGAAGAAGGACAAAGCGCTCGCCGGAGAACTCAAGTCCAGTACCGGATCGAAGTCAAATTCAAAATATGAGTCAGTCGAGGCAAAGGGTGTAGAACCGGGTGGTATTGTAATCGACCGAATCCGCAATATTCCGTCAGTTGGTGGGGCTTGCAAAGAGAAGCCCGGCCAGGGCCTTATTGTCGTCGCCGCCATAATCTCGATTGATTGATTGATTAGCGGAAGGAGAGAAAGAAGAGGGCAAATTCAGAACCAGAAACCTTATTTCCTACTTATAAATATCCCAACGCTAAAACTAAAAAAGCTTCTCTCCTAATTTGTTTAAAACTAGACTTCCTAATCCTTATTTGTAATAGTATAAGTTATTTGTTGAGTTTATTTCTTATCACTTTTGTTACTTATTTTTCAACTTATTTAAATATATATATAAAGATAATTTGTTTTTCTTTTTAAAAAAATACTTAAAAATTAAAAATAATTTCTAAAGACACTCATCTTACAACTCCCAACCCACCTGACAACAAATTATATGTGGGATCACAAATAAATGTTTACTTCATTTAGGTTATACTAACGTGATTTAGGTATTTAGGGAAGAAAATAAATATATAGGGTAAATAAGGAAAATCATTAAAAAAATACTAAAATCAAAATAATATGAACCATTCATTTTAAGAAACAATAGTACTACATTTTTTTTTTGTCCAGTTAAGAGGTCTAACATTATTGGCTCTTATTAG
>VALG01003930.1:0-22545 GCA_009835305.1 Ipomoea purpurea | reverse complement strand
TTCTCGTGTTGTGATACAACACGAAAGTACAGCGTCTCGTGCCTTGTGGGTGCAACACGAACAGTACAGCTCTGCGTATTCAGCCGTGGCACGAGAGTTTTTTGCCTCCTGCGGTGGCACCACAACTCTCATGCTGACACCGACGAGGGTAGTGCTCTGCGGGTTCGGTTTTGGGCCGGAACCAAGTATATAACGATGGAAAATGATACCGAATTTTGCATACTGTAGCCCCGCACGGCCAGCCAATTCCAGACGACATCGTGCCCGCGAGGGTTGCCGGGCGCACGCGGAGCTCGGGGCTTTGATTCAAGCCTTTTGCAGCTCTTCTCTAGTTGGATTGTTGAGCGTGTACCAATATATCGAAATCTTCTTCGTTCTCACTACGAAGAACACGAATCCACTTTGACCTGACCCAAAAGTCGGAAGTGGACCCACCTGATAAAATTATACCACAAAGTAGCCCAGCTTAAATTTGCCATTTTTATGTCATTTTAAGCTTTTTCAACAATCCCCCACATTGAATGAGAAAAATTGATTTTCGGGGTATTTTAAATCGGAAACAACTGTGTTCAACGTCGATCCCTGCAAGGAGGTAGGTAGGGGTCACACCCTTTGAACCTTCCCATCGTTGAAGATACATTCTACCTTACTGGCGGTCGCTTAGAACGCGATGTCTTTGAACCGACTGGCCGTTTTTTGTAAGAGCGGATGGACATTTCTCACAGCAGGAACCTTCCAACAATGCTTTTGTCTCAGATTGTTTTGGCGTGCGCATTGGTTGGTCGTGCGGTCGACCGATTCTTTGGGTCTGTAAGCAGTTTTGTGAAGAATTGTGGCCCATCCAATTCTCCTTTTTGAGCGACCCTCACTTCTCTCTCACATAGGTGATTCTTTTCCGAGTAATCCCGCATACTCAAGAATCATTAAAGCATTAACATGCTAGCCTCTTGCGGGAGTCAATGTTTTAACGAGGAGTGGTAGGGAGTCCGAGACCACCACAGTGACACGCTCCGTTCCAATAATTTAGTTGTCCCATTGAACCTAGGTGCCAGCTAGGTTGGGTATCCACTATAGAACTTTACCAAGGGCATTAGACCCATTCCTCGTCCAACTTCTCCACAACTACTCTACATAACCCTTTGGTTAGCGGATCTGCTATATTGTCTTTCTGGACTTTACGTAGTCAATCGAGACAACACCAGTTGTGAGAAGTGTCTAATGGTATTATGTCTACGACGCACATGTCTATACTTACCATGTACAATGTTCTTTACTTCGTCCAATTGCCCAGCTTGGACTATCGCAATGCACCAATTGGAGGTACAGGTCTTTCCCAATTTAGGAAATCCTCTAAAAAATGGCGTAGCCATTCAGCCTCTTCACAAAATTTGTCCAAGGCTATTAGCTTAGATTCCATCGTGGATCTAGCTATCACGGTCTGCTTAGAGATTTCCATGCAACGGCTGCACCGGCTAGTGTAAATACATTAAGGCCAACTCGGTGGACTTTGAGTCCTTAATATCAGATTATCCAAGCTAGGCATCCGATATACCCTTAAAGCGAAGTAGGATATCTCCCAGGTAGGCTGCAGTTCCAAGGTCTCGGTATACCTTAAGTATCTCAGAACCTTCAGCTATTGCCGTTCAGTGCATCCGCACCGGTGGTTACTCGGTATATCTACTTGAGTTTTACTAACGCACAATTCCAATATCCGGCCTAGCTTACAACTACATAAGAGTACATCAAACTTACAATAACCCGGAGCAGTAGTTGCTACCTGGGAGAAATTACACTCTCCGTGTGTTTTTGGGTTAGAAGAACGGCCTTTCGATCTAGAGGCGTGCCTAGTCCCTTGCAGCTTGATCTATCCTTGCATAGAATTTTCCAAGGATTTTATCAATATGATAGGAATATTTTTGTAAGTTTTGATGAGCCAAATGTACTTTAAATCCCCTTAGGTTTTAGGTCTTCTAGTACAAGCATCATAAATCAGAATATTGAAATCAGAAGGAATCTACATAGGAAGAACAAATTAATTTGAGAAATTAATTTTGTCCTACGAGTATTCATCCGTGAAAAGAATGATAAAGCAATGGCGTTGCAAGGAATGACCGGATGAGCTTAACAGTGAAATGGGAGGTCCTTACTCTAAACGATCATACTTGAGATCAATTCCCCCCAAGGACCTATTTTTATAAGGCAGATTTTCGAAGGAGCACAATGTTGTCAAAAGAGCACAATGTATCGAAAAGAACACAATGTTCAAAGTCAAGGAGCACGATGTTCAAGTCAAAGGAGCACAATGTGCAAAAGAGCAAGAGATCAGAAATTGGATAAATTCGAAGAAATTATTCTAAGTCTACCCACATACCACAAGCCTCCAAAATTGCCTGAAAGACATTTGATCAGAACGCGAAAAAGTATTTATGGGGGAAGGGCATGAATATAAAAACTTATCCTAGAAATAATTCTATCAGATGAATTTATTTAAAAGATTCGTTGGATATTCAATTGACAATTAAAGTAATATTTTTGGAACAACTAGAAAATCAAAGTTGTGATAAAATATTACTTTGTCAGGCAAGTTGACAATCAAATCAAAAATTGAAGATCTACTACCTGTCAACAATATCAGGCTATGAAGATTCAAAATTCAAATATCAAGAATCCACTCCAGCGGAATATTTGATTACCTAAAAAAGCCATGAAGACTTGAAGACAAAGCAGAGTGGGAATAAGATAGAAGAAACGAGATACAAGTGCAAAATTCAAAGTGCTAGTGCTCAAAATATTCTAAGAGACTTAGTCTGAATATCTCTAATCTAGTTGAGAGAGATATAAAATCCTTGTATTTGTAAATTGTAGAAAGAGTATAGCTGTGTGCAAAATACTCTAGTGAGTGTAGCTTTGTGCAAAAACACTCGTAGGTGCTAAGGTAGCTATGTGCAGACCACTTTAGCTTGGCGTTGAGTATAGCTGTTGCAAAATAGCTGGAGGTTGCTGTGTAGCTGTGTGCGAACACTCGGAGCAGGTTGGGTAGCTGTGTGCAAGACATCCGGAAGAAGTGCCTGTGTAGCACTTATTCACTATTGTAACTGGTGGTGGAATAGTGAATTTTTCCTAGACGGAAAGGGAGAAAAAGTGGACTAGGAAGATTACGCCACTTCCGAACCACTATAAATTGCTCTCTCTCATTTACATACCGCACTTACATTATTTGCCTTATCTACTATCTCATCCGACTAACCCGTTTACTATTCACAGTTAACTTAATCATCCGGGTTTAGTGTGTTTCTCACGTAGTGCATGTGTGACTCAAACTTCTCGAGCTTAAATATTGAATTATTCTAAGCAAGTTTGACGTGTTGCATGTAACATTCGTCACACGGACGACGTGACACGATATTTATTTACAATCTTGAATATTATTTTATATATATTGAGTGCACCATCTCTTTATATATTCAAGATATCTCTGTCACTTACATATCACCTGTACCTATTTTTCTGAATACATTGGCACATTTATTTACTGGGCATAACTCATTACTATTATTCCGTTGTGCAGTTCAACTTACTCTATTTACTTGTTACTTAGAGTTAAAGTTACCAAAGAGTTATTTATTAGAAAAAGCTTGGAAGTCTACTCAACCCTCCTCTAAGAACTTTCACCACCCTATCGGGAGCCAACAAGTTGCGTACAGAGCCAGTTGTCTATTTGAGTCGAATTTTGACTACTATACAGATTCTCAAAAAATCAAGATGCATGAAAAGGAGGCAGTGAAAATGTCTTGGCCCAAAAATTTAGTTCATTTTCTCCTTTAGAAGAGAATTTGGGATGCATTGGAATTCGCGATGCCAGGTTACATTTATTTCCGCATTAGCACGATGAAATGTGGGGAAGTTAGTTAGCAAAGGTCCTATTGCAGAGTGCTTACAGAGTCAAGCAGTTTGCATCCGCTACAAGACAAGCTGACAGGCGCGCCAGAGTAATTCCAAAACCGACATAAGGTGTTACATGTGTTCTCGTTGAAGTATAGAACAAGAGAATAACTTTGTACAGATGATTCCGGAGATAGTTTTTGTTTAGCAAGGTATCAGTGCTGATGACACAATATTTCCAAGAAGTTGTCGTAACAGTTGTTCAATCCGCTAATTAATCTTTTTTAAGGAGTGTGCAGTGTCAAAGGTTGTTGTAAGTCAGTGTGTACGTAACAATAAAAATTCATAATAAACTCACTATCATCATTTTAAATAAATTCTTATGTATGTTCAAAATTCGTAAACTTCGTGAAATGGTGTACCGACATTTAAAACAAGATTTTTTCCCAGAGAATCTTATATATATTATATTATCTTTAAAATATATTAATCAAAAATGAATTTCACTCAAAATGTCTACTCTTTTTCTACCATTACATGTACATTTGAATTTCTCGGAGCGTCCATTGTGTAGAGCATCATTAGCGATCTAAAAATCCTATCAACCGGTATAAGTCCTCTTTATTTATTCGTAAAAAACTTTATTAATTTTATGTATTAAATCAAAAATTTTTAGTTACTGTAATATCATGTTAAAAAATAACAGCGAACGCACTTATATCCTTATCCAACCATAACCTCTGAATTTCGGATTACAAAAGTTGTTGTTATAATTTATTTGGCCTAATGTCAATGTTTCTCTGCTTTTTTTCAATCAAATTCATGGAAATTCATAATCATAATCAAACTACAGATAAAAAGTTCACAGACTTCTAAATCTTTTTAAATACAACTATAATAATTCAATTAAATTAAAATTATTTTTTATTAATATTCAAATTGGTTTTCTTACAACGTTCGTTATAAAACCTTTCACACTTGTCCCCATCAATTTTACCATATCCCATTTACTAATTAAAATTCATATCACAAATTTTTACTAACCGTTCAACATTAATAATCAATCCCAAATATAAAATATTAATAATAATAATAAAATCCACTCATCATCTGTACGCCACTTTAAATGGAATTTTATCATAATTGAATCTCAATAAATAAATTGACCACTCTCAAATTTATTTACAATTCCAATTTTTTTCCATTATTCATTCTCCAACAACCACACACACTTTTTCACATTTTGGCGTTGACTTTTCTAATTTACGTAATAAAATTACTCTTAACATCGGTCAACTCTTTATTACTCTTTTAATTCTCTTCTGGTTTGGTCTGGGTATAATCGGCGTTCGTGGTCGTCGACTTGTAATTTAATAATTTTCAAACCTTAATTTACACTCACACTCAACTCAAATACGTCAATAATCATCTTGATTTTTGTAAAAATATCAATTAAATTAATTCCAAGAATGGGTTTTTGGGGTTTTTTGGTGTGGTGTGGTGTGGTGTGGTGGGTGGGGGGGGGGTGGGGTTTGTGGGGGGTGTGTTGTGTTTTTGGTGGTTGTTGAAGTTGAAAGACTTGAAAGGATAAAATCATTTGTCTTCAAGAAGAGTGAAATCAACGGTAAGTGGAGAGAACACAACCTTATGGGAGAGGTTATTAGTTTTTTGGCCACAGTTTACGCATTTCATTCCAAAGATTAATGGGGAGCAAAATGGGAAATATTTCAAAAACCCTCAAGTGATAGAAGAACCGGACATGTGTATGACTCCATCGTGTTCTCAAGCCTCCAAGGACGTTGACCAATTCCGTACTACTACTTTTTTTTTCTAAATATAAGTCCATGCTTAGTAAAAATTTGTAAAAGGGTCAAGATAGGCACAGGCGAGACAAAGGAAGTTGGTTACCAAACTTAAAGTCAAAATTTGACATACTTGTTGGGGCCCAAAGCTTCAAGAGAAACAAGTATTTCGGGTTCCAAACAGTACACTAAAACAAAAGTTCTGCTTCCTAAATGGAAAAATACACAAGGAGTCTAGTGCACAAAAGGCTCATAGGGAGAAATGGGAAGAAAATTCCTAGGGTTGGGCAGGGAGGATTTATATCCCTGCTGAACAAGATTGGTTTTTTGGAATTATCGTAAACCATGGAAGCTAGAAAGTCCAGATGTTAATGCCTTTATTAGCAGGCCCAAACGGCGAATCCTATCTCCCACGTGCCAAGAAATCGGGAAGTCAATTTTTTTTCAAAAAACCGGGCACAAAAATTGGTTTTTTCAAAAATTTAAAGTATTATCGTGATAATGTGCTTTTAAATTGGTTACGCAATCACCTAAACTTGAGATAAGTGGGGGATTACAAGGTGGGATTTCGGTTACGCAAAAATGGAGCTTTAACAACCCAAGACGCCAGGGAGTCAAGCTTGGCGGGTACCTGAAAAATGGTTTTAATTCAGGTGTTGCCAGGAAGGTTTGCGTACTGTCGATTTAGTGGATGTTCTAGACAGCATGCACTGGAGAATAAAATCTGAGTCTTGTGAATGCTTAAATATAGTCGAAGGGACCAGAAAGTGCTATGTCCGGTATTGGAAGATGAACGATTACGGCATAAACAAAAACGGAATCGGACCGATTACATATTTTTGGAAATTTTTGGGTTTGAAAATCAAAGATGTAACCCTGTTGTTGAACGGGTCCTAAAAGGTTCAACTTGTTGAGCTACAAGCAATTTTGTGGACAAAAGGATATCAAGTAAAGTTCTTCCAAAGAGAATTTTGTCCCAAGTGAAGAATAATTCCTCAGGAGAAGTTGTGTTCTCGAAGCGAATAAGGAAAGAAAGAAGTAGTGATATGGCCTGTGTGGATTTGTATGGGGGTTGGGGGGGTGGTTTTGGGGGTTGGGAACACAACAAAAGGAATCAGGTTATCGTGCTTACTAGGCCAAACAAGCTCACACGCCAACAAGTTGGAATGCACAAGGGAGAAGGTTGGAGAGTCAATCTCAGGAACGTTCAAGACTATGCAACAAGCTAGCCAAGAAACAAGGATGGTGAGTGAAGGGTGGCTACCGACTATTGTCGTACAAGGAAAGGGGATCGAGAGAGTATGGTGGATGGCCTTGCCAAGGGGAAGAGGAAAGCAAGGTCGAAGCATGCTTTTCAAAGTCCAGCAACTCAGAAGTCGTACAACAGAGACCGCAGTAAAGGTTTTACTACACATGGATCGTATTCTGGTCCAGGTCAGACCCAGCAAGTTAGAGTCAGTGGTAAGAAAGTATACACTAGGTTGTTGGTTATGATGGGATTTTGGTTTGGTTCGCACGGGGTACACGATGGGATAATATTTTTCTCAAAAAAAGAAACAATTGAAGGTTGGGAGCAAAAAGTTTGCCCAACTTGCTGAAGCTACTTCCAAAACGAGAAAGAGCTTTGAAAATGTGTACAAAAATCTGAAAGCAGGATCGGGTGCGAAACGTGGAGGGTTCGGTAAATCAAGTGGATGAAGCCCTACTTGCAATTGCCGCGAAGGAATTGCTAGCATTAATGTGTCTGGCCGGCACCGCTACAGCCGTCAAGCAAAACGGGTGCTTTAGCCGGGAAAGGAAGAAAAGTTAGAACGCTAAAAGAAGGCCGCGGGACGAAGTGATTTATGTACGTCAGCCGAGCGTACCCTAAAAGATATGTGGGCCTTGAAGCAATCAGAACACTGGGGCCTGGCTAGCAGCACAGAGGAATCGAAGCGTTGAACACAAGTGGCTCGTGACAAGTAAGTACTCCGTACGGAATATTATGGAAAGGGAGGAGAAAGAGGCGGCTGAACTGCGAGATATTCGTCCGATAGCTGGTTTGGTATCAAATGGTGTGTTATTCTTGAGAATAATTGTGAAGAGCAGTATCTAAAGGAGCGTTTGGGGATGAGCGTGCAGGATGGAAGGAATATTTTTCGTGGATACTTCTGTCTACCAGGCAGAAGGCATTCGATAGTTGGAAATCAAGAAGATCACAGTGGGGTGGGTAGGCAAGGAATCACACTTGCCAGTGGTGACATTTTGCATGAAGTCGATAAAGAGGAACCCAGAGCAACAGAAAATGATCAGGAGCGAGCATTGGTCGAGGTTGAAAAAGTGTATTTGAATGATACGGAGATATGGCTTTGTAAGAAGAGTCAAAGTTGTACGAGGTATGGAGCCAATTGGACATTGATTGGCCAATAGTGAAGGACACGTGGAATTCGAAGTGAAGGGGATGCACACGGTGGGGAAATTCAAAATTCTCAAGTTGAATACAACATAATTGAGATCAGAAGTCTGGGATGACAGACAGAAGATGTGTTACCGGTTGCCCAATTGTACCTCAGCTGAAGCAGAGGGGGAAACGTGAACAATTTGTGTGCCGCATGCAGATTCTGAAACTGACTTGAGATGGCTCAAAAATCACCCCTGCCAGAGCCTAGTGATGTGGAGATCAACGAGAAGGAGTAAAAACAAGGCGTCAAGAGATGAAGATTTGCTTTCATTCTGCTGTGGTTCTTTGCTCAGGGGGTGCGGAGCCCACAAGCATTGAAGAAGCACTAAGTGGATCCAGGACTGGGATTAATGGCAATGCAAAGGAAGAGCTTGAAACAATTTAAGAGAAGATGAGGTGATGGAGAGGTTAGTTCCAGGACTGAAAATTACAATGGTGAACTTGGAACAAAATGGCGTCTTTCGGAATTAAAGCAGAATGAGGGATGGAGATCTGTCATGTCGAAATGGTAGGAGCACGTTTGAGCAAAAAGGATATTCAGCAATGGAGATGTGCATAGAGCTTCGCATGAAAAGCATTTGCACCCGTTGCAAGGATTAGGAAGCCAGTCAGAATATTTAGCTTGATGACGCGTAAAAAGAATTCGACTGTCTAGTCACAATGGAACGTGAAGAAGCCGGCATTTTTGGAAGCGATTACTTTGAAGGAGGGGAGGAGCTCTACGTTGAGCAACCTCCCGGGTTTTTGAGGGGTGAAAAAGGTTGAATTGAATAAGGTCTGACAGATTAAAGGAATGGCCGTTGTATGATTTAAAAGCAGAGCACCGAGAGCTTGGTATGACACCCTATCAAGGTGTCCTAATTGAAGGCTGGGTTTCACAAAAGGCGGTTGTTGATAAGACCGGTGTATTTAGAATTGCAAGAAAAGTGAGTCACATGTTGTTATTGGGTACAAATTGGTATGTTGATGATATTATATCTTTGGAAGTACTAATAAAATTCTTGGTGACGAAATGTTTCTACGCTCATGCAGAATAAGTTTTGAAATGAGCGATGCAGTGGGAGGACGTTTGACTACTTTCCTTGGACTACAACGTAACAGCAACTCAACGACCAGGATATTTCATCAATCAGGCCCAGAGCTACACAAGATGCTGGATTAAGGAAATGTTGGTCAAGATGGGAAAGCATCCTTCAATCAAGATCCGATGGAGCACGATCTTTCACGACTATGATAAAGATGATGGGAAGGCGAAGGATGTATGACGAAACAAGAATAATCGAGGAATGATTGGATCATGTACTATACCTCACTGGTCGAAGGGTCGGCCAGATTGATATCTTACTCAGTGGAGTACGTTGTGCTAGGTTCCAGTCAAAGCCAAAAGAGGAGTATCTTCTTGGCCTACCAAGGAAAATCATCCGATACCAAAGAGGAAAGCAGTCAATGTGGGATTACTGGGTATCCCAAGGGAAGGGTTAATTTTACACTAACTGGTTTCTCAGATGCAGATTTTGCAGGATGTAAGAAAATGATCGAGAAAGACTCAGGAACATTGGACCAGTTCTTAGGGGGGAAAGGTGGTCTTCATGGTTCAGCAAAAAACAAGAACTCCAACTACAAGTGACAGCCGGGGAAGTTGGCAATGATATGCTGCGGGGGAGTTGCTTTGGTGCGCAAATTCTTTGGATGAACAACAGCTGAAAAGATCTCATGGGAGTGAATTGTGGGAAAATGTCAGTGATATTTGGGTGTGAGCATGACAATGGCTATTGCCATTAACACCACCAATCCCGTGGTTACATTCAAGAACAAAGACACCAGTGAGTGGACATTCATTTTATCCGGATCATTGTTTGAAAAGGAAGGAATTATCAATGCGAAGGTATATCCCGACCGAGAATCAATTAGCTGAACATTCTCACAAAGCCTCTGTGTGAATCAAGATTTCGAAATTAGAGGACACGAAATGGCATGATTGAATTGAGCTAAGGTTTCGTAAACTCATTTAACATTATAGGCTCAATTTTCATCTGATATTTTGACACTTTATCTGATTTAATTTTCGTGCCTATGTGTCACACATGCAAAAAGATGTCACATCTTCTTAAAGTTCACCTATATCTATTAAATGGTGTTAAAGCACATAGTGCTTATATGATCTTTCTAACGAGTATATCTATATACATATATACAAGTAGAAATCATTTAGATTACCAAAAATCTTACCATTTAAGAATGACAAGATGGGTGTGATGATAAAATGCTTTAAATAAAGAAAAAACCCCCCCCCCAAACCTTTTTATGGTAGGTTTTTGGCAATAAATAGTCTAGATAAGAATAAGATTTCTTTTGTCTTCATGGTTACAAAAAACGTGTTAATTCAACATATTATTTTCGAATCAGATTTAGTGCTCTTTTGAATTTTATTTTCAGGTAAAATTCAATCCGCAGTACTAAATTTTTTGCGCGGCAATCAGACAGACAGAAGTCAATATAAATATAAGAGAGAACTAACTATCAGGTTAGGTTAAAGACTAGATCTCTCATTAATTACAAATAACATTATACAAAACTATATAATAAAAGATACAATAAATATATGTCTAACAAACTGTTACCTATATTGGGACCAGGTCCATCATAACCCGAGTATATAGGTATAGAACGGGGGTAAGAAAATAATAGCTTTATTACTTGGGGCACTAGGTCCAAAATAGTGATGGGTATATAGGTACAGAACGGGGGTTAGAAAATAGTAACCTTATTATCCGGGGCGCTAGGCCTAAAATAGTACTTATAAAGTCCCAGGTACAGGCCCAGGCTGGCGGCCCAAATATAAAGATCCAAATACAAAGATCACGACCCAATGAATGGCTATAGCTAATTATGCTAGCGCTACTAATAGGAATCGAACCCCAAGTGACTAGTTGAGGTCGGGTATAGACTAGAGACCACTAGACTAGGGGTGCCTGTAGGCCGGGTATATTCATGGTTTTATAGAGACCGGGTCCACCATAAACGGGTGATATAGATATAGAACAAGGTAAGAAAATATTAGCTTTATTACCTGGGTCGCTAGGCCCAAAATAGTAACAGGTATATAGGTATAGAACGGGGTTAGAAAATAGTAACTTTATTATCCGGGGCGCTAGGCCTAAAATAGTACTTATAAAATCCCAGGTACAGGCCCAGGCTAGCGCCCAAATATAAAGATCCAAATACAAAGATCACGGCCCAATGAATGGGCTACAGCTAATTATGCTAGCGCTACTAATAGGGATCGAACCCCAAGTGACTAGGTTGAGACCGGGTATAGACTAGAGACCACTAGACTATAGTGCCTGTACGCCGGGTATATTCATGATTTTATAGGGACCGGGTCCACTATAAATCGGATGATATAGATATAAAACAGGGTAAGAAAATATTAGCTTTATTACCCGGGTCGCTAGACCCAAAATAGTACCGGGTATATAGGTACAAAACGTGAGATTCATAGATTTTTTATATTGTAGATTCATAAATTCTATACTGTAGATTTATAAAATCTTTGGTGAATAATTTTATATTTATATATGAACGAAAATAGAACTATTAAATTAACTTTTGAATTGTATTATTTCTTTGTTAAATTTTTATGCACTATATTTGGACAAAATATTTAATTACATTTTTAATTTTGTTCTAGATCTTCTAAACATCTATTTTCATTTCGTAACAAAAACAATGAAGGTCCAAATTATAGGTAAAACATACGCTGTAACACTTTTGTAAACAAGAGTTGGTGTGGTTTTGGTGGGTTTAGCTTTATTTGTTATGTTAGAGGTCTATGGGTCATCCTTAACCTAATTTTATACAATCATTTCTTGGTCTCAGAGACAACACAGAACCCAAACTCGTTATATCTTAGATGTTGCGCTTAAGAAATAAGTGTTGTTGTGGCTTGGGTGGGTTTAGCTTAGTTTGTTATGGTTGATTATGTTAGAAGTTTTGAGTTCTATTCTTCTTAGAGACATTTTTAACCTATTTTATAAAATCGTTGTCTTGATTTTTCACCGACAACACAGAAACAACCCAGTTATATACCAGATGTTGCACTTTAGTATTTAAAAGTTTGTGGTTGCTTAGTTGGTTAAACCTTTAATTGCTATGTTTGAGGTTATAGGTTTGACTCTTGTTGTTAATATCCTTGTTTATATTTTATACAACTGTTGCCTTTTATAAAATAATGATGCGCAAAGACAACGGTTTTTATAACCGTTGTCTTTGTAGTGTTGTGTATTCAAATACGCACAAATAAAGAACGCGCAACGACAACGGTTATATAAAACCGTTGTCGTTGTAGTGTTTCAAGTGCTATTAAAGACAACACTATAAATGGACAACGGTTAAATAAAACTTTTGTCTTTATAAAATATAAATGCACAAAGACAACAGTTTTAAAAAAACTGTTGTCTTTGTAGTGTGTGTATTTCTAGTGCACTTAAAGAAAACACACCAACGAAACGGTTCTTTTTTTTTTTTTTTTTTTTTTTTTTTTTTTTTTAACGCACAAAGATAACGGTTTAAACAACCGTTGGTTTTCTAGTGTTGTGTATTCTAGTGCGCTTAAAGACAACACACCAAAGACAACAGTTAAAAAAATCGGTTGTCTTTTTAAAAAAGAACGCACATAGACAAAAAAAACCGTTGTCGTTGTGGTGTTGTCTTTTCACAAAATGCACAAAGATAACACACTTATAACAACTGTTAAGTAAAAACGTTATCTTTGACAAAAGTGTTGCATCAAAGACAACGTTTTGGACCAAATTTTGTCTTTTATACAAAAGACAACAGTTTTCTTAAAAACTGTTGTCTTTCTAGTGTTGTCTATGTGCAATTTTCTTGTAGTGTTCGTCGCCTAACTTAAATGTCATAATTGGAAGTGGTAGTGTGGGTTTTCTACAGGAAATATTTATGAGAAAAAGGCTCAAGAATGTAGGAAGGTCTGGATTGGATCCATTGTGCACAACGTAAAAACTAAGATATGATAGATGGACTGATTGCACGACTCGTAATTTACCTCGATAATGACTATGATTACCTTAGTATTTAAAAAAAAAGGGGGGGGGGGGGGGGGGGGGATTCAAAGAATCTTTGTACATTATATTAGTATTAGGATTGAGTGGTACATTATGTTTGCTCACATGCGATTGGAAGACGATCGAGTCAGCGGGATGTAAGAATCCCAACTACCAAAGGCATTGGCCTGCACGAATTTGAACAATTCTTGAATTGCGCTTTGAATGAAGATGTTAGTACAAATCATTCAAATTAAAGTAAATAATGTTAGGTTGTGAAGGATTGAAGGATTAAGTCCATTATTTTGTCACTTAATATGAATTTGAAATGTGATGTTTATTATTACACATAATATATATATAATATAAAATTTACATTTTTAAGAGTAACTTTTGCCAAGTTGATGTAATTGTGTTAGTTGTAAACCACACATGAAAGGTAAATCACATTAAGAAAAACTTGTACGATGAGTGTGATCAAGAGGGTACGATGAGTTTGCTTATTTTTTGAGTATAATATTATTGCATATATTTGGAGATTGTTGTAAGTGTACGCATTCTAGGTAGTTGTGTATTCAATTGTGTTGGTTAGGCAACCAGTCTTATGACTTGTGCATCATAGGCTGGGTGAGTCGTGCATAAGAGCACTTAGTGCGGTGCATCGTAAGACTGTTGATAAATGTGATTTTAAGAGTGGGTGCATCGTAAGCTATTGAGTTGTGTATTGAGGCGCTAGGTTTAGTGCATCGTAGGACTGTGAGTTATACATTGTCAGATATTCGTGCATTGTTATCTTAATTTATAGTGCATCTTGGTGTTAGTTTGGTGGTACATTATATTGTCGTTAGATGCAAATAATTGCTCAAATTAATAACTAATGTCTAGATGTACGCATGCGGTGCTATGAGCCTATAATAACTTTGAAGATTTTATTTATCATTGTTTAGTATTTTCATAAATTAGGCAAATGTGCTCGTTCTCTAAAAACTCAGTTATAAAAAATGAACTGTTATCCTTCTTTCCAAACTTCACCTCTATGACCATTTGAGCTGCCTATGCGGGCAATAAATTGTTATCCTTATTCATTTGTATGGAAGATATATTTTTTTGTCTGGATATATATCATTCCATTTTTTTTTTGAAATTGGTTAGTTTAGGGACCCAATTGTTGACTTTTTAGGTTCAGTGGCCTAATTGAATTATTGTGTGCAGTTGGATGACATATTTGACCCTTATTCCTAAAGTAAATAATGTTAGGTTGCAAAGGATTTGAGGATTAAGTCCATTATTTTGTTACTTAATATGAATTTGAAATGTGATGTTGATTACTATACAAATATATACAATACATATACATATACATATACACATACACATACACATACATACATACATACATACATACATACATACATACATACATACATACATATATATATATATATAATATATATATTTAAGAGTAATCACTGTCAAGTTGATGTAATTGTGTTAATTCGCAAAAGATTGGAGGATTAAGTCCATTATTTTATTACTTAATATGAATTTGAAATGTGATTGATTACTATACAAATATATAAAATAAAAAAAATTACATTTTAAGAGTAACCTCTGTCAAGTTGATGTAATTGTGTTAATTCACAAACCACGCATGATGAGATGTAAATCACACTAAGAAAAACTTGTACCATGAGTTTGATCAAGAGGGTACGATGTCCACAAGAATCAAACTCGTGATCTTTAGTACAAGAATCATGCATTACCTACTTAGCCACCCTCTTTTCCAGACATGTGAGAGTTATATATTTTTGTATAAATTAATGACATGTTTGGTTCATGGAATAGGTCAAGAATGAAATAACTTTCCTTGGAATAAACCTATTCATTGCTTGGTTGGGTCATTTTTGTCACGAGAATAACATTCCTAGGAATGAGCTATTACCTTTACAAGGACAATAGTCATTCCTAGGAGGGGCCTATTCCATTTTTATTCATTTAACCAATTAAACACTCGAATACAATTACTAAAGTCTATTCCATTAGTGAACCAAACAATAAAATACAAATTCATATTTTATTCATTCCCTATTCCATTCCATATGGAATAACATTTTTATTCCTCCAAATTCATTTCGTGAACCAAACGTGCTGTAAGGATATAAGATGAATGGATTGATTTTTTTTAAAAGTTCGGGTAGTAGTAGTTGTTTTGTTTTTTTTTTTTTATGTTATTTTTTTTTTTATTTTTTTTTATTTTTTAACTGCTGAGATGTGACCAGATTTGTTTCCTATTTTTCGGGACTATCACGACTACGAATTAAAAGTCGCGATTTCTTCATCATTAATCGAGTATTCGTCCATGAAAAGTGATTAGTTTATTTAAATTTTTTTGCTTATTTTTTGAGTATAATATTGCATATATTTGGAGGTTGGTGTATATGTACGCATTCTAGGTAGTAGTGCATTCAATTGTGTTGGTTGGGCAACCCATTCTTATGAGTTGTGCATCATAGGTGGTGATCGTGCATAAGAGCGCTTAGTGCGGTGCATCATAAGACTGTTGATAAATATGTGATTTTAAGAGTGGTGCACCGTAAGATGTGCGTTGTGTATTGGGGCGCTAGGTGTAGTTAGGGTTGTAAAAATCCCGCCTAGGCACCGAGTAATCGGCGCCTAGGCGCTAGGCGCCCATAGGCCGTGGCGATTTCCCCCCTAGGCTTCCGCCCAGGAGACTGGTCGCCTAGGCGCCCGCCTAGCGCCTAATTCAGCCGCCTAGTGCCTAACTTGTCCGATTACGCCGAGTTAACTCGTCAATTTCTATCGATTTGAGTTAACTCGATCTTGCTAATTTTTTCATTTATATGACATATATACAATCGTAGACTAGTTTGATACTTTCAATCTTTGGATGATTGAAGTATTTGAGTATTTCATTTGAGTTTTTTTTTTTTTTAAATATTTTTTTGATGTTATGACTTATGAATTGTCATTATGTCATTTATTTGGATGTGTTATTTGATTGAATGATGAAAACAACCTCATTAAAATTTTCAAATTGCAAGTCTGTTACTGTTTTTTTGGTAACTGCCTAGATTCCGCCTAGGCACCGACTAGGCCGCTTAGGCGCTAGGCGCTGCCCGGGCGCCCGACTAGCGCCCAACGCTTACTGCAACATGGGTGTAGTGCATCGTATGATTGTGAGTTGTGCATTGTCAGGTATCTGTGCATTGTTATTTTAATTATGGTGCATTCTGGTATTAGTTGTGGTTCGTTATACTGTCATTGCAATTTTTCTTGTTTTGTGGAGTTTTATTTTTTGACTTTTAGACGCGGTATTAATATTAGTAATTAAAAATTGTTTGTTTACATCAATATTCTTAGAAAATAAACAGGTTTGAAAATCGTATTGTGTTAGGAAAATTTTCATATCTTTACTCAATTTGTTGTTGTTAGGAAAATAAACAGAATTTTATGATGAAGATGTAGCAGATTTTTATGTGAATGTCAAGGCTGTTGGATGGACCATGAGTCCACTGTAAATGGAACTCATCACCATTGATGAACAAGAGTTGCACACAACCTTTGGACTGCCTATATCTAGTCCAGAACAACCACTGTTGGACTTAGATATACACACATATGATCACACGGAAGTTTGGACAGAAATTCGAAATGAGAATGCTTCTCTCGAACCAAACCTTTCCGGTCAAAAATCTTATTTGAAGTTAGAGTATGAAATGTTAGTCGAAATCCTCTACAAATGTGTATTATGCAAATTGATAGTATGGAGGATATATCACCTGTGAGAAATTGGATATTTGCATGCCGTGATGAATGATGTTAGGGGTGACTGGATTAAGCTTATTTTGAGCCAGATTGCACATTTTGTGAAAGGTGCAAAGATTAGGAATGGCAAGTTTCAATCACATTCTAGGGTTCGGTCTACTTATTGGAGAAATTATAAAAAGGAAAGGATTGCCAATGAGATCAAGAAAGCCATTTGGAAGCAACCGAATTTTGTTTAAAGATCATGAGTGTCAACAGAGTTGGAATTCCAAAAGGAAGAGGAAAACGAGAGGCATTCCTGCTAGGGAAAAAGGCCAGTAGCAGAAATCCTTGGTTTAGCTTCTCAACCCTCAATCCAACCCCATGAAAACCCAACTTCTAGTCACGAACCAAACTCAAGCCAAAATACAAACTCAAGCCAAAATCCTACCACAAGCAAAATCCTACCATAAGTCACAATCCCACATCAAGCCTTAATCCCAACACAAGCCAAAATATCTTGAACCCTTTTTCCCGAATAGCCGAGTTGGAAATAGTGGTGAATGAGGAGATATATCAAGTTGATGGACTTGATTTGATATTGGTGAATGAATACCTAAAGATTCTCAATTGGAGAAAATTGGAGACTTGGTTCTTATCAAGAGTTGATGACAAGAGGACAAGTATGCAAGAAGAAGAATTACTTTCTTTGAACTGGATTGGCAGTTTTGATGTTGGCCATGCAACATTGATTTCTATCGTAAATGGAGCTTTTGTGAACAAATTAAAAGCCAAGATGGTCGAGACTTCTCATGATGACACAGTCCAAGGAAATATGCAACTGAAGATGATTTTTTAGTTGACATTAATGAATTTTTACAAGAAACGAAGAAGAAGAAAATGTCACACGTGGTGCACATTTGATGGACATTGGCGTGTATGATGTTATTGTGTTGAATCTCACTGAAATTAGTCAAGAGCATAATGCCATGCAACTTAGCCACCATACGGAGGAAATTCAGTCCATTCATGCAGAGAGTATGCAAGGTGACACCCACGTGTTACACACATCGGAAAGAGAAGGGAACTTACTAGAAAATCAAGCACAATCTCACATGCTTGAAGTCAATTATGCTCAAGAAGGAGCAAGATGTATTCCGCAAACCAAGAAGATCAAAACATTGGTGGCACAACCTCAAATGAAATTTGAAAAATCTGGAAAATGTTGTACTAAGCCTAGTTGACCAAATGGAGAGTATGATTCAAGGCATCTACACTCATGTGGATCATGTTGTCAATACTCAAGGAGGAAAATTCGAAACATCTTTTTGATGAAAACCGCAGGAGTCAACAACACTTGATCGACACACATCAAGCACTTGAGAGACAAGTTGGTGGATTGAATACAAATGTCAAAGGGCAACTCAATGAGTTCTACATCCAACTATCTCAAATCCTCAAAAATTCTGGAAAGGCAAATGAAGCAATTGCCGTGAGTCAAAGTCAAAGAATTCTCAATGTGGTTCATCAACATGAGAAGCAGATTAGTGATGTCCACACAGATCTCATCTCCATCAACACCAAAGTGGGCTGCCTTCGAGGTTCATATGAAAATATATCCGAATCTGTTTCATCTCTTCGTGAGTCAGTTTATACACTCATTTGATTATTCTAAAAAGGGAAGAGAGATTCAGTCATTTGGAAGACATGCTTGAAATGATGATGACTGCCATGGCTACCAGAAATGTTGGTACAAAACAGTAGTAGAGGAGGAGGAGGCAGATCTGCTGGCAGAAACATTGCTAGAAGAGGAGGATTAGAATATTGGTTCGGTGGTAAAGCTGGCAGTCCGGGAGGATCAAGCAGCACAAATACCACTAACCGTTCATTTCGTGCGATATTGTGTGTGCAAGGTGGAAACCAAGAACAAATCAACTGGATACAACAAAGAGCTCCTCTATTTTGGAATCCACACCAAGAGATGGTAGAGTTGAGAAGCCCAAAATTGGCAAACCTTGAATGACCTACAAAAGGAATGAAAGAAGGAGTGGTCAAGTGAGTCAAAATTTGTGGTTTCGAATGAGAACTTCAGGAGGATCAAAAAGCTGATGCTAGAGCTTTAATGATCATGATTTTTAAGGACTACATCAAAGTCAATGATGCCGAGCTTCAAGGAGGAAGAAGTCTAGAAGAGTGCATCATATGGTATGAAGAATGAATACTGCCGGGGACAACATCATTTGAAGATTCAACTATTATGTGGTTGGGCAGTAGACAACAATTATGCCATTAGTGACAATTTTATTGAGTTAAAAGATGCATATAAATCATGTGTTGAGAGATGGAGAAACAGAATAATAAGTGATTTGTATGATTGTCACATTATTTTTGTAATGGGTCACGAAACTTGAACTCATGATCATGGACAATTTTGAAATGGTGTCGGAATTTAATCTGTTTTTTATGATGCTATTAAGTTTTCCTTTTTTATTGTCTTGAAAGGTAACATTTTAGCTTAGATTGTATCAAGTGCATAATTGGTAAAAATTACAAAATTCATATCATTTAAAACTCCAGAAATGCCGAATAGGAACATAGTGGCTAAAAATACCTTCCTAGAGTCAAAATCAATTGTTAAACTCGTCATGGCTACTGTAAAGTTAATAAATTTTTTGAAATAATTTTTAAAAAGACAAGCAAATGGACTGGTATAGGTTTTGGCGTCATCAAAAGGGGGAAATTTGATAGAATGTTTTTGTAGTTTTTGATGAAGCCAAATGAACTTTTAGTCCCTTTAGTTTTTAGGTCTTTTAGTACAAGCATCAAATAAATCAGGAATATCGAGTCAAAGGGAACTTACCATAGGAAGAAGAAAATTAATTTTTGGAAAATTAATTTTGGTCCTACGAGTATTCATCCGTGAAAGAAGCATAAAGGAATGGCGTTGCAAGAAATAACTGGATGAGCCTAACGGCGAAATGGTAGAAGTCCTTACTGAAAATGATCACACCCGAGATTAGTTCCCCCCAAGGACTTATTTTTTACAAATCAAGTTTTCGGGCAAGCACAATGTTCCTAAAGGAGCACAATGTTTCTAAAGGAGCACGATGCGGACAAGCACAATGTTCTCGAAGGAGCACAATGTCCTTAAAGGAGCACAATGTTCAAAAAAAGCACAATGTTCAAAAGGAGCACAATGTGAACAAGCACGATGTGTCCAAAGGAGCACAATGTGTTTAAATCAGGAAGAGCACAATGTTCAAGTCAAACAAGCAAGAAGTGCCCAAGTCAAAGGAGTACAATGTGGCAAAGAAGCAAAGATGTTCAGAAAATGAATAAATTCGAAGGAATTATTTTGGATCAGCCACATGCCACAAGAGGTCCAAAATTGCCTGAATATATTTGATCAGAACAGAAAAAATATTTATGAAGACATAAAAACTTATCCTGAAATAAATCTATCAGATGAATTTATTTAAAAGATTCGTTGGATATTCAAATTGACAACAAAAGTAATATTTTAAGAAACAACTATAAAATCAAGTTGTGATAAAATATTATTTTGTCAGGCAAGTTGACAATCAAATCAAAATTGAAGATCTACTATTGTTTAACAATATCATGCTATGAAGATTCGAATTTCAAATATCAAATTATCCCACTCCAACGGATATATTTGATTGCATATAAAGAGCCATGAAGACTTGAAGGAAAAAAAAAAGAAAAAAAGGCAGACGTGCAATACACACGGATAAACAAGTGCAAAATTCAAAAGTGCAAGTGCTCAAATATTCATTGGAGACTTAGTCTGAATAGTCTCAAATCTAGTTGGAGAGAGAGAACAATTACCTTTGTATTTGTAATTGTAAAAAGAGTATAACTGTGGTGCAAAATACTCTAGTGAGTGTAGCTGTGTGCAAAACACTCGTAGTTGCTAAGTGTAGTGTGTGCAAGACACTTGGTTGGCGTTGAGTATAGCTGTGTGCGAATATCGAGGAGTGTAGTTGTGTGCGAGACACTCGCGTTGGGTGTAGCTATGTGTGCAAGACATCCGGAAGAATGCCTGTGTAGCACTATATCACTATTGTAACTGTGTGTGGAAAATAGTGATTTCCTAGACGTGAAAGGAAAAAGTGGACTAGGAAGATTACGACTTCCGAACCACTAATAATTGCCTCTCTCATTTACATACCGCACTTACATAATTTGCTCTATCTATCTATCTTATCCGACTAACCCGTTTACTATTCACAGTTAATCTTAACATCCGGGTTTAGTGTTGTTTTCACATGTGCATGTTACTCAAACTTCTCGAGCTTTAAATATTGAATTTCTAAACAAGTTTGACATGTTGCATGTAACGTTCGTCACACGGTTGACGTGACACGATATTTATTTACAATCTGAATATTATTATTATTATATATTGAGTGCACCATCTCCTCTATATATTCAAGATATGAATTCATCTTACTAAAGCTATATTTATGTATAGTTTCTGGATTATTCATTTAAATGTAATCCCTCCTTACAATCTCTTGTATGTAATTTATATTAATGGGTATCTTTAAATATAGCAAAACTCTTTACATTACTTCATTATCCACGTCTGTGTACGTCTCTATGCACTGTCTTATATATCGTGAAATTCTATCTCATTCCATATACAAAAAAATAAACTTACACACATTTCCGTATTTCTTACATAGCTACACCCAACTCTACACACAATACACTCAATCTCCTATTATCTCACACATATACTGCAACCCAACCAATTTCTCACAATCTACACTATCAACTATATTTGCACACAATCTATCACTACTATATTATCACACATAACTCTTAAATTAAATACAAATATTACCTCTCCAACTATATTATATATTCATCTAATCTCCAATAATATAACTTGCATTAATTCATTTATCTTTTCACTCTCCTCTTCTCAATTTCAATTTATATTCAACAAATATATTTATTAAATATATTTAAATCAATCTTAATCATTATATTTACCCAATATTAACTCAATTTTATTATTTCAACCTTGCCTACAAAATAATATTTATCAAACTATTTAATCTAAAATTACTCAATTAATATAACAATTTAAAAATTCAACTTATATATTATTCTATATAAATTTTATCTCATAAATATCTCTATCAAATATATATCCATTCCATATATTTTACGAGTGTTGTACAATCGCCAAAGCAGACAAAATTTATAATCTGTTCGTAATGAAAAAGCGGAATAATTTCTATGGCACCAACCCCCACGAGTGCTTTTCATTCCCAACCTCGAATCGTGGTATCCATACTATAACACAATCTTTTTTACTTAACATTATCTTTCCTGATTAAACATGCATTCATTTACACGATAGTTCTTATTCACATTTCCTTGAATTCTTGATAACATTCCCTAAATACATTCCGTACCCTTATCTAATAAACATTTCTCTTCTCTGCACTTTATAAATTTCTTATAACATTTTTCCTAAATATTTTAAATAATCCTTAATAATCTCTTTATCATCATAAACCAACATTTCTACACAATATTCACTCCCATCATATTAATA
>VALG01003918.1:0-25793 GCA_009835305.1 Ipomoea purpurea | reverse complement strand
TTTTTCTCAAATTATTGACAATTGATCGAGTCTCACCAGCAGCAGTGTGGGAGAGCAACCTCTCAAAATGAGGGAAAGCTCCTTGTGCGCACGTGAACAAAAGTCTAGCCCCTCTTTTGCTTGATTCAGGAATCAGTTCTGTTATGATACGGAGAACGGCAAATGTTGTTCCTAGGAAATAATGGTTAGGAACTTCAGCTATCTACATTTATCTTGCTCGTTAATTTTAACGAGCTCTTGGGTCTCTGTATCCATTTCTCACATTGTTCTTTCTTCATCCTCTCAGGCAACAATGAGTGCATTTTCCGCGCTTTCATGTTAGGTTCGCAGAAGCAAGTGTATATATCTCGTGTTCCAACTCATGGCCAGCGCGCAGAAAGGGTAACTTAACAAAGTCCTCCGGCCAATTCAACGTTTCCTTGCTCTTCGAGTAATACTAAAGCATCTCTCCGGACCATCTTTAGCGTCAGCGTGTCCCAGTTCTTACACTCATCAACGGCTTTCTGAATGAATCTTAAGAGGCTTCATTCAATTCTTCTTATGCCTTATATAACCACTCGTAAAGCTACCTCCAAGTTGTATAGCTGGTGGTATGCCTTTTTTTTTTTTTTCTGAGGCCATCTTTTCTCTGAAGTCCTCTGCCATGCCCAACTGATTCTTGTTCACGTAAGCTGCAAGACTAAATTCGGAAAATTCGGGTGTCCTTAGTCACAGAAACGACTCCCATTTCGAAATACGTCTTCAGCTTCTTTTCAAATCGATCAAGTTTCAGGTAAGGAAGATATCATGCAGAGTATTCCGAATCATTTAAACTTGTGGAAAAATAATTTCGTCTTTTTCGCACCACGTAAACCTCACTTTTGTTTCTTTAGCTTATAACAAACTAACGGAATGAGGGAGGGAAAAGCAACTCTGATTTCCTTTTAAAAAACCTTTTCTCCATATCTCTTAAAAGTCGACGTTGCTTTTCATTCTGTGAGCCTTCTAATATAGATTACTCGTTCAGCGTGCTAAATGTTACCCAGTCTGGCATCTATCTTCGCCTTCTTCTAGCTCAAGGCAAGATCTTGTTTCTGCGGTTTCAACATCTTCAACGATGCACATTACAGCCACCAGAAGATTGTTATGATACGAGATCTGGCGAAGTATTCTTCTGGGCATAACTCTTAATCATTAGCCGGAATCTTCTAATTGCCCAGTTCGATATTGCTATTTAGAGAAGGGCATTGGGTTGTTAAGGAAGTGGATGATTCACAAAATCACATTCGGACATTTTTCCATCAGAGCCTCGGGCCTGTAACACACGGTCTTGCTCCTGGACATAGCAGTGCGAGAAGCGGGCACTACACGTAGCTATGGTCCTTCATTTTTATCAGGAATATCCTCGAAAAATTTCTCAGCCGGCTATCAATACCTCGAACTTTTGCCAATTCAAATCAAATGCACAGCCGTAATCCCCGGATTAAAAGGTGGATATCATTCTTGTATCCTCATCCACTCACAAACCTGTGAAGAATCTCAGATATCTGTAGTATATCTATAACAAGTAACAACAAATAAAAAAAATAAACACTAGAATCTAGAATAAAGAACAAGATAGTTTTGGAAGAAGAATGCAAACTCAATTATCCTTTGAATTTCACATCATTATCTTGCTTTATACCATATATACATACTCCATCCATTAGCTAAAGCAAAGCATTTCCAGCAATGGGGTATCTTTAGAAGTTCAAAGATATATGTTTTTTCGGGGCTTGACCCCTGGGCGCTTTAAAGCCGTCATCTTGAAACTTCTATAAGATTAATTTAAAAAACAAACACATAAAACATAAAAGAATCAATAGAGGCTTTAAAAGGCAAGAGCCTTTTTGTTTGAAACAAAACAACAAACACAGTAAAATTGCAGTTCATTCTTTTTCACTACTCCAAGATCGCCAGCAAGACCGGTAGGTTCAAAAAAATCCTTTTGCATCAGCCGAAAGTAAAGCTTATAAACATATTGAGTACAGAATTGATATATCGATGAATGACAAAGAGAGTAACGATCCAAATTTGAAATATTTTTAAAAATATTAACTTTTTTGAATTTGTTTGGGTTACTGAAGCAATACCTCTGGAGGGGCGTGTTTGTATCGCCGGAGCTTCGGAGCTCCCTTACTACGGGTTAGCTCGATTTTGGACGGCGTGCCCTCATCCTTGTCCACTGCCGTATAGTGAGGACTGCGCTTACGCTCTTGCGTACACGAGACTTAGAAGAGCCTCCTCCCCAGGAGTGTCCCCTGCCGTCCATTTCTGTGGTTGTGGATTTTCCTGCTGCCGTTCCTGCAGCCGGTCGGCTTCGTCGCCGCCTCCACCGCCGTTGCTTCCGCCGGAGAAGGTGGCGCACGGCCGGCCGACGGGATGTTCCGGACCCATAACGTAGAGAGCTATTTTCATCTTTTTCCACTGCGCCCTGTTTCTGGAGAAGGGCCAGCACATTTTGGGCTTGGAATATTGAACACTGAAATGTTCCCTGGGGCTTTACCCAGCGATGTCAAAATAATTCATTCAGAAGATCATTGGGCCTCCGTTGAGAAAGATCTCCAAAGGTATCTATTGTCTTTGGGCAAAATTATGTCGAGCATGGGTTGCATACAGATACATAATATTACGAGTTCGTTTTGCCATCAGAAACGGTGCGTCTTACTTTTAAAAAAATCAGTTTTTTGATTCACGTAGCCAACAATATTATGTTATTCATTTTTTAGTTTATTTTATTGCATGGAATTTAGTTATGAAATTCGGGAGTTTAATTATGCCAACGTTTTGGAGAGGAATTTATTTAGCGTGATTTGGTCCTATCGACTATGGAGTGATTTCCACCAATTTGGTCCGCTTGATTATCAAAAGTTATCAATTTTGTCTTCGACTGGATGACATTTTTACCTAATTTGTGTTAGATGGTTATTTGCAGGTTCCAACTACAAAGGCAGGCAATTGTTGCGGATTAAAAAAAAACGTATACTTTCTTGGTTTGCTTTCCTTATATAGATACGATTATTTGTTTTCGATAGTAGTCGGCAGAGTGGCAGTTCAGACAAATTAGGTTATTGTTTTCGGATAGTAGCTTCGCATAGTGCAGTTCGAAAATGGGGTGCAGTTCGAAAATGGTGCAGTTGGGCCTGGTGCGCCTCCAGTCTATGCGTGGCCGGTGGCCTCCTTATCCCCGCGGCGCCCCACCACGTGGCCCAGTGAAGGCCACTGGGCCATGGGTTAAAAGGTAACAATATAGGGCGGTGTTGTTGCCAGTGGGTTTCAAACCCCCCGCTACCCTCCGTGTTAACAAACATGAGTTAAAAACCATCAGACCACACCATCACATTGCATACTTAAGGCACGACAATCATTCATTTGTCCGATAATCTTGCCGGGCAGTCTCCGGTACTCTCGCCGGCACCTCAGCCACGGTGCCGCCAGCGCGGGCAATGCGCCCCCCCATATTGTCAACGGCACATTCTCCCTTTTCCTAGGGGGTGCTTAGGCGGGTAACGGCCGGAAAGGTCACGCTGGACCAGGGTGGTGGTATGACGCGGAGGTCTTGGAGGTATGGGGAACGTTGGGCCCGCTATGCGTACACGATAAAGGGGGAGGGAGTGGGGGATGGATGCGATGGGACACGTGGACAAGGATACGGTGTGGGACTCCAAGCCTATAAAAAGGGTTCTTGGATCCTTGGCAGAGGCGGCAGTTCAGACACGACAGACCGACTAGGTGCTTAGTGGGTCCCTTGGTCTGATACTCCTCAATCCACGCACCTGGGCTTCGATTCGTACCAGTCAGCATAGTTAGTTAAGGGGCGCATCCCGTGTTGCTTGGTTCTCTGTATTGGCCGCATTCTAGGCATGTACGCATCATTTTTGGGCCAACTCAAACAAATAAGAATAAACGCGTACAGCTAAGAATCAAACTTGTAACTTACCTCACGAGTTTGTTGGGGTGGCCACGTAACTTACCTCACGAGTTTGTTGGGGTGGCACTCAATGGTCACTGCATTTTTCGCTTTGTAGGTTATACAATGAAACTTATGCGTTTAAAATCACGTGGATCCCACTTGTGAATTAGTTTGCATACTCCTACACACGTTATGTAAACCTATATTAAGAAAAAAATATTAACAATAATCAAACATGTATTTTTTAGTACGATAATATACTTCATATGTTTATATCTAAAATAGTTTTCAAAATAGTTTTTCAAAATAAACTTTTGTTTTTAAGGTACTAACTTAAGGGGGTGTATTCAATCATGACTTTTGTAGTTTTAAAGACTTTTAAAATGATAGATTTTAATAAACTTTGATTGACTTTCATAGAGTCGTTCAAAACTTTTTAAAACTTTATACGACCTCTATAAAAGTATCTATATAAAAAAACATTCATAGACTTTTATCAATTTTTTATTTTAAAAAGTCTACGAAAGTCATTGAAATTCTAATTGAATACATTCCTTACAAACTTTCAATGATTTTGATTCTTATCATTTATATATAATTTCTTACAAAACATTTATAATATATCATAAAATTTTCTTATTATATAATTCTTCACCCACATCAACATTATTTTATTTATCCCATAGTATGTAGGTTGAGACTTATATGCTAATTACTATATATATTATTTAATAAACATAAAAAAAATTATTTCATTAGAAATTCATAACAATATTGAATAATAAAATTTATAATAAAAGAATTGATCAAATAAAATATTTAAAAATATAATTACAAGTTGCATAAAAAAAAAATTTAATATTTATATATATATATATAAAATTATACTTGATATATTGCTAGGCATCATGCAAAGAACTTTTATTTGCAATAAGAGACTCCGAACAACAAGAAGGTGCATGCCTACTGTTTGCAACCCCAAATTGTTGTTGCGAACAGTGGTTCGCTATTCGTAGTAACTTGTTAGAAATAAGAAAATATATATTACGAATATAAACATAAAAAAATCAAAATCAAAAATATATAAGTTATATGAATATTATGAAACATATACTAAAATTCGATGATGAAAGATTTGCTTTGTTCATTTATTTAGGGAGAATTAGAGAAAGTTAGGGATAAAAAATTTATTGAAAAAATAAAAATCAATATAAACAAGCAATAATGAAGTAAAAATAATATTATTTCCAATTTTTAGAGGAAGATTGTAAAGTTTAGGAGAGAGAAAAAAAATTGGTAGAGTTTTAGGTATGAGGAAAAATGGGATAATGAAGAAAAAATTAATTTTATTAAATTTAGATAGGTTTATAAAGTTTAAATATGGAGAAAAATAGAGTTTAAGTAGAGAGAGAAAACATTCAAAGTTGTTAGAAAGAAAATTTTGAAATCTTGGGATTGATGGTTGGATTTCAACTATTTATATTTGAGAATGAAAAGTCTAAAAAGTTAAACTTAAAAAAGGTCTACAAAAGTTCATAACTTTTTGAATACCACATGACTTTTAAAGACTCTATAAAAGTCTTAATCAAATACCACACAACTTTTAAAGACTCTTTAAAAATCTTGATTGAATACCACCTAACTTTTAAAGACTCTCTAAAAGTTTGAATTGAATACCCCCAAACTTTTAAAGTTCATAAAGTCTTTAAAACTCTATGAAAGTTATGATTGAATACACCCCCTTATTTTATAAATATTATGAAATAAAATTTATAATTATTAGTAACTTAAAATAAGATATAAGCTTCTAAATAAACTCCGCTGAACTGGGTCATGTTAAAAAATATTCTTTTTAGTACATGTTCAAAAAATATTTAATGAATGATATTTGCATAGGAAACTAAATACATAGATAAATATGAAATAATGATGTCACTGAAAATCCTCTAAAAATGATGGATACTCTAAAAACTGCCCATTACGTCATAATTGCATTGGAGAAAACGAAACCTTAAAAAAAAAGGGAAAAGAAAATAAAAATACGCACTACCAAGCTCGTTCATCACTCTACACTCCTGGGATTGCAGCGAATCCATTTCCGGTCTCCCCACGCCCACGCAAGGCCGTGCTACAAAACTCCGCTCTCCGATCCAATGCCAGGCACTTCAACTTCCGGCGGCCGCACCAACGTCCGAGTGGTGGTCGTCGGAGACCGCGCAACCGGCAAGTCCAGCCTCATCGCCGCGGCCGCTTCCGAGTCATTCCCGGAAGATCTCCCGCCGGTGCTTCCTCCCACCCGCCCCCGCGGATCTCTATCCGGAGAACGTTCCCGTCACAATCATTGATACGTCATCGAGGTTCGTTCAAATACACTGATAGTCCTTTCGTTCGTATACTGCTTCTGCTTAGTTTGCCTTTCTGATTATAATTAATTAATTATTAATTATAATTATAATATTCAATGTCACGTGCGATCTAGTTTGGAGAGCAGAGGTAAGCTCGCCGAAGAATTGAAGCGGGCGGATTCAGTAGTGTTGACCTATGCCTGCGATCAACCTGCCACTCTGAATCGCTTAAGCACTTTCTGGCTTCACGAATTTCGTCGGCTGGAGGTTATTTATTTATTTATTTATCAATTTGATGCATCTTCTTCGTTCACGTAATAATACCATTTTTATGCTTCAAAAAAAAAAAATACCATTGAAATGAATTAATGAAACACTCCATTACTAACTTTCAGTTGGCTTTGAAGGAAATTCCCAGCCTTTTTTTATATTGGCAATGTGGTTTGTTGTGTGTGTTTTTTTCCTAATATTTAATGCTAATTATTGAACAAAAATTCTATAGATGTACTGATTTGACTGCAATTTTATTAACAATGGATAGATCAAGGCACCAGTCGTTGTTGTTGGATGCAAGCTAGATAAGCGAGATGAGGGAGCATCATATGAATCTAGAGCAGGCGATGGCTCCTATCATGCAGCAGTTTCGGGAGATTGAGACTTGCATAGAATGCTCTGCAGCTAATTTGGTTCAGGTTTGTCACCAGGAAGTTGTATTGCTTTTGTTTCATCTTGCATGCTTGTTTAGTATTTGACTGTGAATTATATTTCCATTATTTTTCGTAGGTACCTGAAGTATTCTATTATGCACAAAAGGCAGTACTTCATCCAACAGCTCCACTCTTTGATCATGAAATCCAGGCTCTTAAACCTCGTTGTGTGAGGGCTTTAAAAAGGATATTTAGTCTTGTGATCATGATGAAGATGGTGTCTCAATGATGAAGAGCTTAATGACTTTCAGGTCATTCTTTGCTCTAGTGTCGTTTAATTTGCTAAAGTATGGTATAATTTTTCTTATGAAATGTTATAGTTCTCTCGCACTGTGCTCTCTCTTATTTTGAACCATCTTCGGTGGACAGGTCAAATGTTTCAATGCAGCGCTTCAGCCAGCTGAAATAGTAGGAGTTAAACGGGTAGTACAGGAGAAGCTACCAGCAGGTGTCAATGACCTTGGGCTTACTTGACTGGGTTTCTTTTCCTTCATGCTCTTTTTATAGAAAAAGGTCGACTTGAGACAACCTGGACTGTCTTAAAGGAAATCTGGGTATATGATGATGAATTATTAACTGAGGGATGATTACTTGTATTCCATTCAAAAAAGCTCTAGATCAGGTGAGTCTTATCCTCAAACAGTATTAGTTTATTTCCTTGTATGCTATCAAAAGAATGTTGGTCTGACTTAATTTCTTTATATTTTTTTTTTTTTTTTTTTTTTTTTTTTTTTTTTCCACACAAATTGTGTCTTTAGTTGGGTGGAGCGGGTTCCCTGTTTAATTGGGTTGAGGAGAGGATTAAATATTCATAAATATATGAATTAATTTTTTGAAGGTTCCAAGAGTAACTTGGAGGATATGGTTATTATCACTTTAGCCATTATTCGCACAAATGATCTTGACTGAGTTTACACCAACATTCATTAATTAATTGCTTTGTAAGTTGAACTGCTAATTCATCTTGATCAGTGAGGGACATATGTGACCTTGACTCCTTGAAGTCAATCATTTGGGTATGAAATGTGTTCATTTATGGACACCAGTGTTATCTATACATCTGCGGCTCTCAATTTGATAATCCTCATCCTAATCTTTACAATTCATTCTGTGGACAACTTTGCATTATTCATGCACAAACACATTTTGACATTTATTGTATTTTTCACATTTGTTCAGTTCTTTCTGATTGTGTTCTTGCCTTCTTGCAGAGCATGGAATTGACTAGTGAAGCTGTTGAGTTCTTGAAGGGGATGTTTAGTACATTTGATGATGATAAAGTATGGATTCTGTCTTTTTCTTTGTTATATTTCCATTCTACTATTCAGTGGAATGGGATTGCTTTTATTCCATGATATGATTTGTGGGTTTTAAATTTGTTCATTTTATGTTAAACCTTTAAAAAAAAAAAAATAGAAAAATCTCCTAAACATAATATGTTTGTCATCATAAATGTTTCCTTCAATTCCTAGTTATGACTTTTGCTATATTCCTAAATTTGCGTATCTCTATGCTTGACAGGATGGAGTTCTTCGGAATTCTGAGCTTGACGATCTATTTTCTACTGCACCAGAAAGGTAGGAATCCTTCACTTGTGGCATGATTACAATTTTGCTATTCACCTCTTTGATAATGGTGTACATGGATACCCCCTTAACTTTTATTCAATTTCCTGGCAAAAGTGCTGCAAAGCTTATAATGAAATAGCTTGATTAGTCATCTTTGTGAATATTATTACATGACTTCATAGCTATACCTTGTGAAGAAGATAGTGATTAAAATTGATAATTTGTGTGTGGGTATTGCAAATAAACACCAGTTCAGTCTTTCCCATCCTTTTCCTCTAACACCTTTCTGATATGGCTTTAATGTTTGAATATTTCAGTCCCTGGGAAGAAGCTCCCTACAAGGAGGCAGTTGAAAGAACTCCATTAGGGGGTTTATCACTTTCTTGCGCATTCTTGCTGAGGTTTGGATGACTGAAAACCCTCTTTCTCCCTTTCGATGCTGTGCAAAGCCCATTTCCTCTCTGTGTGATACTGGTAACTAAACTAATAATAAGCTAAGGCTTATTAACCATTTTATTTAGGAGTAAAAGACATTTTGGTTCCTAGAGCTTATCTAGTGGCTTGGACAGGATTTTAGTCCTTTATAAAAAAATTTGCCATTTATGGACATAGTTATGTGGTGAGTGACATTTTTGGTCCTCCATCTATATTTCGTAGGACATTTTGGTCCCTCCGTCTATATTTCTGTTAGATAACCGTTATGAGGAGAGGGGCAATTACGTCAATTTAGGGTTATCTCCTTCTATCATTATATCAATGTGTGTTTGGCGCTTCGATTCTCCTTCTACCTATTTGATTAGTAACCTGTTTGGCGGCTTCGATTCTCCGCAATTTCTTCGTACAACTGCAACTGGACTCTCCCTCCTTCGAATTATGACCGAGAAGAAAACCAAAACGACACTAGATATAATAGATTAGAAGGAGATAGCCTAAATTGACATAATTACCCCTCTCTCAGGACGGTTATCTAACAGAAATATAGACGGAGGACTAAAAATGTCCTCGCCACAATCACTGCCTGTCCATAAACATGGCAAATTTTTTTATAAAGACTGAAAATGTGCCAAGCCACTATAAATTTAGGACTAAAAATGTCTTTTACTCTTTATTTTATTTCATTCATGTTGGATCTGGGTCTCTTCTGTCTATATTCATCCTTAATTCTTTTTGTGTAGTTCAGTAACTTTGGTTTAGTGTTTTTTTTAAGAACCTCATGCCATATACATAGTTGTTTCATAGAATGTATGGATATTGGGTTAGTTTCACACTTGTCACTCATGCAACATCTTTTTTTTTTTTTTTTTTTTTTTTTTGGAATAGACCTTTGAATTTTAATTAGTTTTTTTTTTTTTTTTTTTTTTTTCATCTTTGCTATTACCAAGTGTTTTGAAGAACTGACAAGTTGACAAGCATTAAAATCTTCCTGCTCTACATGTCAATATTTGCAACAATTGATTGTGTAGTAACTGTAAAATCTGTGCTAGTTTATATATGGTGTTTTATTTTGTCTTTATCTTTATCTTTATTTGGGCATTTTCCTGCGAATATTCAGGAATCTTATCTCGCTTACATTTATTGCAGTGGCTCTTATGACATTACTGGAGCCATCACAAGTTTGGCCAACTTAACATATATCGGGTATAACTGTGATTCAGCATCTGCACTCCGGTGTACTAGGCGCAGATCAGTAGACCGTAAAAAACAGCAGTCAGACAGAAATGTTTATCAATGCTTTGTGTTTGGACCTAAATATTGCTGGAAAGTCTTCTTTACTGAAGTCATTTTTGGGAAGGTGCAGAAATGGACCTATAACTAAATAAATTCCTTTCTCTTGGATGATTCTTGTCATTCTCTCTCAAACCTACTGATTTATCCAGAAGGCATATCATTAATATCAAATTTATTTTTAAATTTTGTTGATGTGATCAAGTACAGGCCCTTCACTGATGATTTATGTAGCTACGAGTGAAGAGCGGTATGTTGTCAACGCTGTTGACTGTCCTGGGGTAAGTTCTCCAAGTGTAACATAATTTGATTATGCACTGCATCTGTGAAACACCACATTATCTAGTTCATTGAAATTAAATAACATTGCTATGATGAATGATTTACCCTTTTTGCAGGGTATTAAGAAAACGCTTGTCCTTCGGAGATTCCAGAAGATGGAATCAAAAAATTATCTATCTACTAAGGAGTCTTTGGCAAGTTGTGATATAGCAGTGTTTGTATATGACAGGTTGGTATAAAAAAGTTATTTTTATCATAACTAATCACATGTGGGCAGATTCACTCCAGTTTGCACTTGGATGAATTTGACGATATATCATTTTTTGTGGAAAGCAGTTGAAAGTTTCAATCTACTATGGCCCTGTTTGGTAAATGGCTGTTAGCTAAGCTGTTAGCTGTTTGGGTTAGAGGGTATAGCTAGTTATAAAATTAGGTGATTGTAGAAAGTGTTTGGTAAATTAGCTGTTAGCTGTTTGGTATAATTTCTTTTATCAAAAAGCTATTTGAAAAATTTGTTTTGAGTAGCTTTTTGAATTTAAGATTTTGGAGTTACAAAAAGCTGATTAACCAAATACTTATATTGATTTTTTTAACCAAGTCAAACAGCTAATAGTTGATCAAATAGCCAAAATTGGCTGATAAGCTAACTATTTTACCAAACAGGGCAATGTCTCATTTTCAGTAAATTAAAACATACTACTCGATGCTAGACCAAAATATGTACAAATGGTAAAACGCATCTAACTTTGTGATGTCTGATTTCCTACTGGATTGTGTAACCAAACTTATTGGATCATTTTATCATTTTCATGACTTCAACTCCATTGCAGTACTTTTGGTTCTTTGAAGCTTGATTTTCAATCTTGCTTCTCCAGACCCCACATCTGCAACCAACAGTATTTTAGTTGGGCCTTCCACTTTAATATACAGCTTCAGCACTTTCTGCTAATCTTTCCTTGTTCTTAGCCTGATATGCCTAGCATTTTTCACATTATTCATTTCTCTTCAGCTCAGATGAATATTCTCTAAAAAGAACTTCAGAATTGCTCATGGATGTAGCAAGGCAAGGGGAAGTTACCGGTTTAAGTGTGCCTTGTCTGTTTATTGCTGCAAAGGATGATTTAGATACATATCCGATGGCAATAAAAGATTCTACAAAGGTAGCATCTTTTGTTCTTGGTTCCACTTTAATTTATTATGTATCATCACTGTACCGCATAATTGAAGCATGTGCTCCATCTCAACTAAAAGCTTAAAGCTGATAGTTGAATTGCACATTAATGGTTATATGCTCACATGTCCCCTCACATGTGCGGGCCGATTACTTACCTTTGGCATGACTTTGATACCAAATTGAAGCATGTGCTCCATCTCAACTAAAAGCAGCTGATAGTTGGATTGCACATTAATGGTTATATGCTCACACGCATTGACCATTAATATTATGTGTAAAGATGTCAAAAAGAATTGCTTTCCTAATCAAGATGTGCGTTTTGCTTTGTTGAATTGCTACAGATATTCCAGTATTTTGGATTGATTCTCCTATTCACATTAGTGTGAAGGAGAGGGATCTGAACATGTGTGTTCAGTCGAATTGTGAACGCCGCCGAACACCCTCATTTGAGCGTCCCCGAAACTGAAGTTGGTCGCAACCAGAAGCGGTATCGCCAGCTTATCAATCGCTCTCTGATGGTCGCCTCAGGTATCTCGAATTAGTTTTCAACAGAATGCTCGTTAGGATCGCTCGCTTTTCATTTTTTCATTCAAATCCCTGACTCCCAATTCAAATATCAGTTGCAGCTGCTATAGGTGTAGTTGGAATGGCCGCATATCGCTCTTACATTGCAAGGAAGAACACCTCCGGTTAGGTAACATCCTTAATCAATTGTTTGCTGCTGGTCAATAACAATGGTTGCTCCGCAATTGATTCTCTGTATATACCAATTTTGTCTTGGACAAGGTTAAACTTTGAATTTTGCTTGAAATTTGATTCATAGCATGTATTTCCACCTGTATTATTTTATTTTTTTTGGGTAAATCTGATGGTATGGTGGGATTCAAGCACACAAAGTTACATTTTGAGCCCATTTTTGTTGTAATAATCTCCACTTCCTGTAGAAAACACTCTATTTTCTACAGTATAAGTAATTAAATTGCTGTTACATGGTGGTATAAAATTGTAAATTCCTATACGTTTTCATATCTGTACTAATTTTGTTCATTTCTTCCCATTGCTTTGTATAAGAGAATTTTGTAACACAAATAATAAGCCAAATAAAAAGACAACAATTCGCTTAGTAACTACACGGTTTCAAGTTCGACTCTACTTGTGAGCTATCTATTGTCCTTCTTGGTTTGAGTTGGTCAGCTATGGGCAAATTAGACTGATTTACCTTCTTGTGATTCTTTGTTGGTTAAGGTTACAAAGTGATTTTCATTCTTTGAATAGCAGTTGTAAGTTTTCTTGTAAATTAAAAAGAAAAATGACGAGAAGGACCTTGTGGTCTAGTGGCACCAAGTTGCTCTGTCATATGGGAGATTGTGAATTCAAGCCTCAGTGGAGGCTGTATTATCTTTTTGTGCTTCAGTAGATTGAGAAAATATTATGAATAGATACATATATTGTAACAGAGCATCTGCAATACTCTATTATAATGTAAGGAAGAGGAAGTTTCTTGGATATTTCACTAGGCAGAAAATGACACAGGAAATGGACCATGGAAACTTTTACACGGACAAAAGCGGTTTACACAACATGCCGATGTGAAAGGGAAGGATTCTTGAGGATCAATGTCGTCAATAAAGACATGCAGCCAATATATACGGAGTAACAAATTAAAAAAGGCCATCCTGTTGGGAGAAGACTTTCTCAATTAGGGTTTGACCGAAATTTGAGTCTAAACTAAATTATGCATATTCGGGATGCAAATGAATTAGCGTTTAATTCATAAAAGTGTAGATGATATAACCTGAGTCTCTTCTAACTTAACCAGTGGACCGGTGGTGTGTTGAATTGGGGAAATTTGACTACCTAGTAATGTTAACCATAGGTTGCCAATGCAGGTAAAGAGCAACATTGTAAACTTTTATGAGGCAAAAATAGGGAGAAAATAACAGTTTTCTTAGAAATATTATAATGAATTGAAGTTCAACATGTTTACACACCTTAATTTCAAGTAGCATGGGTTGACAATTTGATTTTGAGAAATCGGTCGTCATCACCTTAAAGTTACACTGTTCAAGTATAATAACTTATAAATTATACATGCGAAATATAGAAACACTATACAACGGACTATGTCAAAATAGTTTGTGATCTTTAAATATAATTGGAATCATGATTCTTCCACTCCCTCAATCCTTTTTGTGGCATATGTTGACAATTTTGTAGCATATTATTATTATTATTATTATTATTAGGTTTAATTTCAGAATATCGTTTTTGTCATTTAACATCTAAGACTATTGTTTTATGGACACTTTTGGTCATTTTCAAACTGATGTTACACTTTTAAGTTTATATTGACTTTAAAGATTGCGCTTATATTTTTGGTAGGATCTCAATTATTTATAAGAACGAGACCAAAAAAAAAAATCTATGCAATGGAGACAAGAGGAACTTGGTCGAGTACGAGCAGCGACTACATCATATCAGGCTTCTCCAATCCGTCGCATCATCTCAGGCATTCCCGGAAGCAGAAGCCAATGGCATTGTGAAACCTGGCGATTTCCCCTGTTGACAAATAAGTGTGGTGGAGCCACCAAGTCACGGCGGAGCCGCTCCGTCGTCGACACGTAAACTGATCCCTACTCCCATGCTGACATATATGCATCTATCGTACGTGCAGCCTTTCCTTTCTTTCTTACTATATATGTTCGCGTGATATGACGACTGTCTTGCATGCCCTAGCTAGCTTCAATTCTCTCTCTTTTGTAAGGTAGATTTATAGACCGAGGTTAGGTTTTTGTCTTCGATCAATTCCCAGATACGAAATCCCCCTCGCGGTTTTAGCTTCAACTATCTCATGAGAGTTTCAGTGAACAGTCCTGCCGCGTGTCGCACATTCAACAATCTTACATTCATGCATTTTGATTGGTCGAATAATATTAGCACTTTGTCCCTTAACTGGACCGACCCGGTTCGAACTAGGAAGATTAGTCTGAGTATGGTACGGACTTAAAACAATCGTTATGCTGTGGAACTGTGCCCACCTTGTAAGATGGGCGCGGTATGTTTCAAACGACGCCGTTTTCATGTGGTTGAGTAACGGTGCTGTTAGTGGCAACGTTATCCTTCATAATTTCTATACTGTAGATTCATAAATTCTATGTTGTATGTTCGTAATTTAAATACAATAGATTCATAATTTCTATACAGTAGATTCATAATTTCTAAACTGTATAGTTATCAAATTATGAACATTTAGTTTTGTGATTTGTGAATACAGGGTTCAACAATTGGGAATATGAACATCGAAAATTATGAACATATAGCTCTATAATTATGAACATATATTTATAAAATTATGAACATATAGCTTATCATATGTTCACAAACCCAATAGTGTAGATTCATAATGTAAATACAATAGATTCATTATTTCTAAACTGTATGATTGTGAAGAGAGAAACATCGTTAACAACGAGTGAAAAACAATTTTAAAAAAATAAATTAGAATGGCGTCATTTTCAACGAAAACGACGATGTTGTGGAACTGTGCCCACCTTACAAAGTGGGCACGTTTTCAAAGTATAATTTGTCAATTTAAAGATGTCTCCTACAGTTAGAATTTGCTCAGTACATCTCGTGGTCTGACAAAAAAAATATTACTTTTTTTCAAATTTCAAGGTGATGCTGATTTTCAGGTGATTAATTAGTATGGTGTAATGTAACTTTCCTGTGAACAATGATGAAAAAGGTAGCAAGTGAAGAGCACCATTTACGACCAAACATTATGGCGGGTGTAATGGCTTTTTAAATGTCTTAAAAAGATAATAATCGAGTAGGTAGAACATAATTTTCAAACATAAATAATATTTTTTTAATTGAATCGTCACATATTATGATCTTCTTAGTGTGTCTCATTAGGTTATTACATAAACAAGAATTTCTTTAGCAGTGATTACGAGTTTCTTTTTATACAAAAGATGACTTTTTAACTTGTTACTTCCTCCTCAATCAAGTAACCGATTTTGTTGGCCGGTAAGAGACATGGCTCGCTAGTTAAGGTTTCGTCAAGTTTAATGATCATGTTCCAAGATTCCAAGCAATTAACTTCCCCGTAAAAACCATTCTTCATTCACCCTACCTACGAGTAGGGAGCTTTTTATTTATTTATTTTTGTATACAGCATCTGGTGCCCACAGAATTTGGCTCCTACTTGGAGATCCAATTAGGACAAGTTATTATATGTTTATAAAATTGTAGGAATTACCCGCATGGGCAGCTCACTGATTATATATGTGAAATTTTGGAAGAATGACCAGGGATCGAATCTCACCAGCGGCAGTGTGAGAGCTACCTCTTAAAGTGAGGGGTGAGCAAAATGATAAAATTGTAGGAATTATTCTCAGGGGGTATCGGGTCCGTACCTGGTTCAACCTAGTGTTTGTTATTTTCTTCTCCCTCGATCTATACAGGTCGGGCCGTTCATGTCGCGATGTCCTGACCAGTCTGCGTGCAATTAGGAATCTAGCTAGGGCACGGGCAGGCATGCTGGTAGGCCGGAAGCTGTTCCCTTGGTCAGCTATATATACCGCATTTATTGCTGTCAGGTGGCTTTTTGGCTGTTTACCTAGACGACAGCTACGAAGTCCGGGAACTTCTAACACACTGTCGCGTTGACCAGGCTTTCTTAGTTAGACTTACAAGCAGGCAAGGAAAAAGGCGGTCAACAGGATCGACCCATCTCTACTATATCTTAATTATACTGTACGTTTACGCCAATAATACACCCGTATTTTACACTATCACATGCTAAGGGAGATTAAACCCAAATTTTAGCTGGGATGAATCGTGCTCGTAAAATTTGACCTTATATTACATCAATCGTCGACTTAATTACCAACTATCCTAAATTGATAGATTATAAAGTTTTTGTAGTATATTCATGGTTGAATTCATTATTATTTTTTGGGTGTACCAGGTTCTTCAATCAAACACAATGACTAATTCTCTCGCTGAATTGTATGCATTGCACCTCTTTGAGTGAGACAACTGACTTGGAGATTTAAGGTTGTTCTATATCCAAAGCCAATGATCAAATCATTGATCTTTGGTTAAGGATGAATATGTCCCTTTCACCCAATCACACCCCGAAATGTGATTCGATTCATTATATGATACTAGAAAAGACCAAAAAATTGACTCATAATTGTAGAAGGAAAGGAAGACAAGGTAGAATCTCATGATTCCAAAATGCACACACTAGATTTCCAAAATCCAAAATGCTTTTAGGGGAGGGTGGGTCCCTTTCGTATCCCGTTGAATCTGCATTTTGTTTTTTCATATGGTACGGTTGGGTGTCGGCCAAACCACCAGGATGAGAGTCAAGACCAAAATAAATAGCCACCAGGCTCAAGATGTGATAATTATATGATTCAATCATAATTTTCGTACTAAAAAGTTATAAGTTTAATTCTTATTAATACATTCTCAGTTAAGCTTGTCGCACAAGATCTTTCTAATTTATAATTGACTATGTACATATCCTTAGATAGCGCACACTTAATTGTGGGCCGGGTTTCCCCCATCACTCAAAAAGACCAAAATAAATGTTAGTATTATGAACACTTAGTATATGGTTCCAATACGAATTATGAACAATTAGTATATGTTGGTGTGACTTTTTCATATTTCGATCTTTGTTTCTTTTTAGTGGCTTTATGGTAATTTAATGCATAACTTAGAACTTAGTGCATAAGTTTGAAACTTAAAGTGTATAAGTTCAATACTTAAGGTGCATCAGTTCAAAACTTAAGATGCATACGTACGTAACTTAAGCTAGGTGCGTCAGTTCAAAACTTAAGATGTATAGATTCGAAACTTAAGTGCATCTGTTCAAAACTTAAGGTGCATACATACAAAACTTAGGGTGCTTCAGTTCGAAACTTAAGGTGCATAGGTTTGAAACTTAAGGTGCATCAGTTCGACACTTAAAATGCATCAGTTGAAAACGTATAGTGCATCAAGTCGAAATTTATGGTGCATCAGTTTGAAACTTAAGGTGAATCAGTTGAAACTGGACAAACATTACATTACATTTTAAAAAGGGAGAACCTAAGTCCATGCTTGTCTTGATATATATGCATGGAATTGTTGGTCATACTCAAAGAGTTATATATCACCATACATGCAAAAGTTAGTAGTTTGAAATTATTCAATTCACAATCATATTTGGAGTAAGTTTGGATAGGATTGCTGACTGTGAAGTGGAATGCACCAACCAATTTCATTTCGTCGTATGTAAAACCCATCATTAATGTTTCATGCTTGGTCCCTAGCTAGCTAGCTTCCTCCTTGTGCATATGTGCTTAATTTGTAGTGCAAATCCAATTGCGATTAATAAATTTTTTATCGTCTTAAAAGGCGAAAATAATACTTTGAAAAAATTATAATTTATGTCCTTCATAAATATGTCAATTATCAATGTCACACTTAAATAATTAGTGGTGTAAATGATGTCTCTCAATTTTCAAAACGTGACATAATGACATATATTGTCTCTCCTAATAGGAAGAAGGAGAAATATTATTTGCCTGCGAAGGAGAACATACGAAGAAAGAAAAATAGAGGAAAAAATATGGTCTTCGAATAGAGAAAACGACGGGTAACCACATTTAACAACTAATAATTCAAGAAAGGGACAATATATGTCACGTTTTGAAAATTGAGAAACATAAATTACAATTTTCTCTAATACTTTTGACAACTCATCAAAATCTTCTTTATAACCACTTTATGTATGTGGTGCAAACTATCATGACAATGAAAATAGTAAGTAACAAGGCCTTATACACCTTATACTTGTCTTAGAAAACTTATGCAAAGCCTTAGCTTTGAATTGAACTAATTATTCAACAAGTGGGTGCACACACACACTCCCTCCACCAACTAAACTAATTATCAACAAGTGGGTGCACACCACACCTCCCTCCTCCAACCTACCAAAGAATTTGGATCAACAAACTATGTTGTATAAAAACTCTCAAATTTTAGTGTTTCACGTTCCAAAATATTTCTAACTCCCTACAAATTTAGGGAGCCCCATAAAACTTTTAAAGCGTTTTCTATTTTTAAAAAAAAAAAAAAATACTTCTAAAATAAACAGTAACCAATTTACATTTTACTTGTTTTATATAGTAATGAATATATAATAATATATATATATATATATATATGAAATCATGTTACACATAAAAATTATTACGTTAGAATTATATCAAACATAACCTGCAATAACATTAATGTAATTAATGACATGAAAATATAATTACACTTCTTTAAGGAGTGGAGAAGCTCAGATAAAAACATTTTATAGTTTGAGGTAATTAATTTTGAATAAATTTGTACTTGCCTGGACTATTATGATACTGATAATTGAGTAGACTTTCAAAAACCTCAAGTTATCTGTTAACTATGCAACTATAGCAGATTTGGCCCTGCCGACCAAATTGTCGGCCATTTTGCCGGAAAAACATAATTGGTTGAATGTATATTGATGAGGCAAAACTCATTGCAAGTGAAATTAAATGGGGGAAAATCCTCCGGCTATGGCATTTTTTTGGTGGAACACTACCACTTCTAGCCATGTATGTATTCGCTATAATACACTGCAAAAAATTCTGAACCTCATCTCGAGTACTGGAAACCTCAAACGAAAGCAACGAATTTCTGTACCGACTGATCATCATCTTCGACTAGTCATCTGTAGGCTCTGGGAGCATCGATTCTACATACGTCTTCTGAGTTTGGAGAAGCGTAATTCCATTGTCTATGACTGGAAAGCTCTACAACTAAGTAAGAAAATTTTGTTTCACAGTTAAAAATTTGATGAAATGATAATGTAGACACATATTTGTTGTGGGTGACTATTTTGTGTGTGTGAGTAGAGGATAAACACATATTTTTCAGGTTTGTCGGTGCTTTATATAGCATAGAATATAGTTATACTCTTTTTGTTCTGCAGGACCATTCTGGCTATTTTGAACAACTTGACTTATTTGTTGTTTGTGTGGGCACCACCACGTATATATATTTTGCAAGATGCCATGTCATAAAAGGATTAGAATCCATTGTTACCATTATTTGGGCGGGGCCAGTAGTTGGGACTTATGCATGTGAAATGCTTGCTTTACAAGAATGTAGTTGGACCTTTTTAGTTTTCCTTTTCCATAATGAATAATAAATAGGTAGGGGAGGTTATATATGGTGGTGACGTAGAAGTGTATGACAGAATGGAAGCTAGAGAAATTGTACAAGTGTGAAGATATGATAAAAAAGAGTGAAGTCCATTTTGGTCTTACTTTATAAGCGTTCAATTTTAGTCACCTTAATTTTTTTTCATTTAAACACTATTATAAATGCTGCCACTTTTAGTCCCACTGTAGTATTTTCATCAAGAGACCGTGTAATCTACGGGTATTTTGACATTTCTTCTTACCAAGACTATGTTTGACTAAAGAAATGAGAAACATTAAACCTAAAAACCTAAGAAACCTCGCCGGCCATGTTGGAACGAACGAAACGACGTAGCTTATTTTTGCTTCCCATTCTCTTGTTCGAAATCCAATCTTTCGAATACGGAGGAGGAGGACGAAGCGCCTGGATCAAATAAAGAACAAACATAAAAAGATTCAAAATACCCTTTGATATACGACCTCTTGACGAAATATTAACGGTGACAAAAATGGAACACATTCAATAACAGTGTGTAAAGTGCAAAAAAATAAAGTGACTGAAATTGAAAATGCCCCAACAACTAGTAGGACCAAAAATGAATGCACTCATAAAAATTTTAGGGTATTGAAGTAGGAACACATATATGCTATCGAATGATCGTTGAAGTTGCTACAATCGACACGATGTAAGAGTATATGAATGAGGAGGAACCGTAATATTGGAGTTTGGTTGAAACAATGATTGAGTTGGACTGATTGATGCTGATATGAATACTGAGACAGAACATGATGGGAAAATGCAATTGAGGTAGAGGTTGGGAAGGAGATGAGCATGCTTGCAGAACAAAAATGGCCTGCAAACTTAAGGAAAACATCTAAAACTGGGTTGGCTTGATACTGCTGCAATATTAGCAAAACAAAAATGATGACAAAAGATAGAATGAAATGACAGTTTCTGATGAGGAGTCAATTGTTGATTCTAGCAAGCAAGGATTCAAGCATTTAGAAAAAATATAGTCAGATGGCTGCACCTTAGAACTGAAACAGGTGGAGCTACTAAAGCTGTAGTGTTGATTGATATGATCAGTATATGCACTAGCAAGTAGTGAAGGAGAAAAGAGATCTTGATTGTTCTACAACTTCTGAAAAATTTGGAATACTAAGAGTGTTGAGAATAATTATGTTCATATTGAAGAAAAAAGGATTGATTCCACTTGAGATGGCTATCTGCGTGGAGCATCGATTCTGTGTGAGACACCTCAGCAGAATAAGAAGGGCAGGTCCAAGGAAAACACTAAGATCTATGGCTTGGTAGGCATACCACGTTGAAGCACAAGTTGAATTAAGCAAACTTAGGGCTTAGATGAGAGCATACCAATGCTGATGATAAGATCCTCAACATTAGTGCGAGATCTCACGTGCTCTACCAGCACTCCTACTATGACATGTTGGTAAATAACGACGTGATCATGGATGGATCTATAATTGGAGGGCAAGACAAACCATTAAAATGCTGAAATTTCTAGGAAAAATGTTGAGGGGGGAATTCTTGAAGAAAAGACAAAAAGCAGCACAGTGAAAAATCTGATATGTCCTGCAGATGGAGAAAATTGAAAGAATAATGAAGAAGGAGGCAGTAGGTTACTTGGCAACACAATGTGATTCTTCAAGTTTGAAGTGGCAGTTATATGGGATCACCAGAGAATATGATCTGGAGTGAAAAAAGGTTCTGTAGTGTGTACCAACTGCATTCCATGGCCAAAATGCCATGAGTGCTATATGGAAAAATAAGCGAAAGGCGTCAGTTATTGACTTTGTCCACCATGTTTACTCCAAAGAGACTATACTTGAAGGTATATGCTTTGTATCAACCTATTCATCAGTCCAGATACGGGCCATAATTGACAGAACCCCACCATGGTCTCCTTTGTATGTTGCTAAGTAATATAGCATTGCCTATCATAAGAATATATTGACCTATCTATGAATTAATGGACTAAATTGCTAGCAGTTGGGAGCCAAAAAAAAGCTAAGGACAAAGTCCAGCTAGGAATGATCTCAAATGATGGAAAGATTGTGTCCAGACAACACATTCAACTACATATGGTACTTGTAGGCAAGCTGTCACAAGGCACAGGAAATGTCCACACTAATCCAAAAAAAAGATACTTTACCCTATAACATATTCAACTAACATTTTTTGCTATTAAGACTAAGTTTAAACTTTCAGGTTTCTTTGTTTGTGTCCCAATGAAGCCAAAAAAGAGATTAATTTAGGCTACCAAACAATTCCCATCCACTTGCCTTCAGGGCACAACTCAGTAGGGATGCAACGGGCCAAGGCGGGGACGAGACATACTCCGATACCCGCCGGCTCTCGCTACCCCGACCACGTCCTCGTCCCTTCCCCAGCGGTGAGAACACTAACCCTATATATATTAGATACACACGCACAACAAAATTTGCACACCAACTAAGGCGGAATTTAGTGTATTGGTCCATAAGCTTAACCACCCATAGACGCCTCGCATACATTATCAGGGTGGGACAATGGCTACTGGGGATGGGGAAGAAACTGACATCCATTCATTCTGCTGCATTTACACAGTCACGCACATTGAGTACAAATCTCATAGGCCACATTAAGCACAACGACTCACGACATTGAGTACCAAATCCATGCACATTATCAACCGCACAACCGCACGGAAAACACAACCGCACGAAACCTGTCAATATATATATATATAATATACTATATATATAATATATATATAAATATATATATATACATAAAGTCTGGTATATAAACATGATATGGGAAGTAGTAATCTACGAGATTCTGGAAAATCTGCAACTTGGTGGGGAGCAATGACTTAAATCAAATGCGTAATAAGACAAGTGGGAAGCAAAGTTTTTGGAAGACCACACAAGAAAATGCTATGACTTCCCTTTGACGGGGTGGCACCATCTGCCTGACCAATCCACCACCACTTATTATGAATTATGTATAACAACTTTTAGAGAAAAGTATTTTTACACTTTATAAACCAAAATTAGTGTTGCAAAAATCGCGCCTAGCGTCGATTACGCGATTAATCGACGCCTAGGCGCTAGGCGGTCAACCACTAGGCGCCGATTAATCGCTCTAGGCGCCCGCCTAAGCGCTCTAAGCGGTTCCCAGGCACCTAAGAGGCGCCTAGCGATTTTTGCAATCTTAAACAAAATCGAGATAAGATCAAATAAGTCAATCAATTATATATCAAAAATGTAATTAGACCCTCAAACTAAAAATCAGCCTTCAATTAAACTATTGATTAAAGTCGTGCAATTAATATATGAAAAATACTATAGTACTTTCATTTTCTACTTCCAACTTTTATTCCCACACAAAATCTTAATATAGACACTTGTATTGGGACTCACATTAAAAAAGTAGTTATCAGTGCCATCACTTCCGAGAGTAAAATATATGGAGTAAGAATTTGGGAGTTCATGTAGTAGAATCTTATCATATTTAACAAGTAAACATTTAATTGATTACATGCCATTTCAAACAAAAAAAAAAAAACTAATTAAAAAAAAAACAAAAAGTTAGGAATTCTTAGGACGAAGAAGTTAGCGGGCCTCCGTCTAAATATGGATGAGAAGCCAGACTGTTCAATTCAAATCAGACAGAGAAAGCAACCGGCTTCCATCCATTCTGGACAAAGAGACCGACGGCTTCTCCGAGAAAGACGCGATTTCTCCGTCCAGATCGGCCCACAAACTTCTTCATCCATGTCGAACATTCTAGTTCGACTTTGACGAGAAGCCATGACAATTTTTTTTAATATAATTATTTTGATTTATTTTTTAATATTTTTTTTAAAATACTTAAATCTATATGACCATTATACGTAGCATTCATTGATCTTGTTTCTACATGGCTAGGATTTTTGAGCTTTTTTTTTCCTTTTCTATTTTTATGTGGGGGGTTTCTTTAGTAATTTGTTTGTGCATTTTAATGTTTTTAATTTATTTTAGGATAATGCATGATTCTAGGATAGTTTTTAAGATTTACGTAAATTCTTTCTTTGTTATTGTTTCTAAGTGTTTTCTGTCACATTCATCATTTTTAAATGTCATTTCTCACATCTCATGTATCATTTTTCCATACTACCTAAACCACTACCCTATCATTAATTCCTTGTTCATGGAATTTGCAAGAAAGAGAAGTACTCGTAACATACCAACAACAACAATAATAATAATAAAAGCTTCACACCCTATAAAAACCACATTTGTAACTACTTTCAGGTGCTATATATTTTTTGTATGGTTATATTTAAAAAAAAAATAAAAAAAATTCAATTCACTACAAAATTTCATATCATGGAGTGAATGTGTGTACAGGAACGGAGCTAGAAATTCCATTGAGGGGGGCCGAAGAAGCAGGGACGAAAATTTTTCAATGAAGGCGAAACGTTAAAATCAAAAGAGATAATTAAAAAAAAAAATCTAAGAAATATAGGTATAAATATTGTTGGATATGAGCAAAAAAATAAAACCCATCAAACGTTATAAAATATTCATATATAACAAATATAAAACATAATTTAATTTGATAAAATATTTGAATAAAAAAACACATTATATATAAATTACACATCTCATTATTAATATAAAAGAATGTTATATATGGTGTATTAAATATTAAAAAAAAAAACTATTAAAAAACGTGATGGTGTTGAAGCAAAAAAAACACCATCTGTGAAAATGTGTTAATACCAAGATTTGAACCCATAACCTTCGTTTTAACCAAACACATGCTTTGCAGACTAAATATAACGTCACTTCTTATTAAGATTCATCTATTTTTTTATACTAATACTAAAACTTGTACATATATATAATATACATACAAATTAAGGTTATATATATATAAGTGGGGTGGGGTGAGGGGGGCCGCCGCCCCTGCCCCTTTGGCTCCGTCCTTGTGTGTGTGAGTGGTAAATATTGAATATAGCAAGGCTAATAGAAGGAAAGAAAAAAAAAAAAAAGAAAAAACAAATGAGGAATTTTTTTTAAAAAAATTAAATTACAATATCATGTTAGATGTAGTTATAAAACTTTTCATTTTAGGTTGTGTGTACATACATGTGCATATGCTCACATATATATATTGAAAAAAAAAATTATTATTTTGATCAAGTTTATCACACAATATTTTTAGTATAATTTATTTTTTCTACGTAATTTTCAAACTATTATACAAAAATAACAAATATAAGACTTAGTAATTTACTTAAACCCACTCAAACAAAGAATTTGGAGTTACGTGTGTTAGTTCATACTGGCCTGTCGCCAATAACTTATCCACATTGAGACAAGGACAGCTTAACCTTAATTAGTTGGAAAGCGTCCTATATGTACGTAATATATATTTAATAAATTTTACAACATATGAAACACAAATCTCTTTACATCCATACATACAAGAAGTCTACGTAGATAGCACGTGTATATTTATACATATTTATCAAATATAAGTAATTATTATAATTATTTAGGTATGTCTTAATTAACTTACAATAGAGAGTGATATGAAAGGTAAAGTAACTTAGATTGTTCATAATCGAGAGTAGTTCAAATTAAAAAAATTAATAGACCGTTCTTATTAGTAATCGAACTTGAAATCTTGTGACTACCAAATCCAATTTCTATGGTATTTGTGGAGTATGAGTTCATGCCAAAACCGGCTAGTCAGAGAGAAACTATTGATATGATTGTATTTGATAAATCTCAGCGTTGCATTATGCATGACTGCAGTAAGTCAAACACGTTTAAACGGCCT
>VALG01003916.1:0-10818 GCA_009835305.1 Ipomoea purpurea | reverse complement strand
AGTCAAAGTTGTACCTTGAGCTTTGTAAGAGTTCCCTTGTTCCATACACCTTTCCATGTTAGTAAGGGTATTCTTGACCTTTCACCTTGTGTTAGTATTGTAACCTAACCTAGTAAGAACATCTCATTTCTCTCTTCACACTTTCCAAAATCCTAGCTCCATCTTCTCTCTAAAAAGGTGATAGCTTTTCTTCCAAGCCAAGTTGAAGCTTTGTCAAGACTTCAAGAGTTGTCTCCAAAATTTTACCTTTCATACATTTGGGCATCTAGGAGGGTAAGATCCATGTTCACCTTGTGTTTTTAGTGTTCTCTTAGGTGTCTTTTCTTAAAGATAGGATCTTTATGATCTTTTGGTATGTTCTTGAAGTGGGTTTGGAAGGTGAGCTTTGATAGGAGCTTGTTGTGGTGTTAAGGAAGGTTTTTGGTCTACAAGAGGTAACTCATGCTCTACAAAATCTATTTTGCTTACCTATATGATGATTTCTTGGATTCTACATGTATTTTGCTATAAAATGTGAGTGTTTATGCATTGCCTTGTGAAAATGCATATCTAGAGCTTGTGTTTAGGGTTCTTGTATGTCATTGCTTGGTTATTCCTTTGATTCAAGTCATTTTGTTGTATTTGGTGAGATTTGGCATGTTTTGGACTTGAATTTGAGTTTGGAGAGAAAAATCCCCGAAGGGATTATTTTGGGCACAGGTATGTACCCGCGGGCGGAACGACGAGTAGAGCTCCACCGCCGCCCACCCCCGGGGAACATATGGCTGATGGGTGTGTACCCGCGGGCGGAACCACGGTGGGAGCCTACTCGTGGGTCCACCCGCGGGGAACTTGCTGATGTTGTTGAGGATTTGTTCCTCGTGATTCTTTTCACTCGGTATTTAGTCTTTTGACTTCCCGATGTTCTTTCGTGGAACTATTTGAGTGTCTTCTTGATGTTTCACATGTCTAGAACTATACGGTAGGAATCCATGTAGGTTTTGGTGTCTTGAATCGTGCTAAGTGTTCAACATTTTTTTTCGTTGAACCGTATGAGTCTTGTGTGTTCTTCGGAACTTACGTTCGGTTTACCCGTTTGATAAGCATGTTAGTTTGGTGTTCAAATGCTAGCGTGTGTGTTGTTTGTACCTTCCTATTGGTTGATGATAACTTGTGTTATTCATCGTTGTTGTTGGACTGTGTTCCATTCCTTGATTGAGTATGGTTTCATATCTTCATTGTGATCCGTTGATTATTCCTGTTGTGTGTGATGTGTGTGTGGATTTACCTGGATTGCACGATTAGTGGTATGAGACACTAGTCACCAATGTATTGCAGTGGTCTTCATGGTGGCCATGACGCGATTATGGAGTTGTGACCTGTGTGTCAGGTTCACATGTTTGGGTAAGGCGTGTGTCGCCGTGTGTGTGAACGGTACCCTCGTGTACTATGAAATTGGTGTCTTGTTGGTGGTTGTTGGTGGGGACGACGGTCTCAAGAGGTAAAAGGTTGGACTAAGAAGTACAGGGGTCCTGGAGGTAATGGCTGGAAGAGAAATAAGGTTGGGGGTAGCCATAAGGTTGGGGAACCGGGCATAAGGAAGGCATATCAACTCGTGATGGGTGATGTCATGAGGGCTTGTGTAGTTTTTATTGTGAGTTCTCTTCTTGTGACGTGTGTAGTCACAAAGGCATGTGTTGTCGTTTGGTGTGTCTTTATTCCTTTGAGTTATGCATGTCGGGTATTAATCTATTGTGTGATGATAGATTATACCTTGAGACTTCTTGTGAGTCGTTGTTGTTCTTTGTAGTCTTGGGATGTGTTCCCGTGTTCTTGTTCAGAGTGTTGAGTCTTGTGTTGACTATTACTCTTACTTTTTGACTTATATATATGATTCTGTTTCGCAACTGATTTTAACAAATGTATATCTTACTTATGTATGATATTTCACATGTATTGGTGTGTGACACCCCGAAATCCAAATTCAATTAAGGATTAATTGAGTAATTATCCTATTTTCAATTGGTGAATTAATTCCTAAAATCCTGAAAATTCAATAGTTTGGGACTAGTAATTGACTAGTCAACCCCAAAGTCAAAGTTGTACCTTAAGCTTTGTAAGGAGTTTCCTTGTTCCTTACACTTCCTTATGTTAGTAAGAGTATTCTTGACCTTTCACTTGGTGTTAGTATTGTAACCTAACCTAGTAGACCATCTCATTCTTTCCTTACACTTTCTAAAAATCTAGCTCCACCTTTTCTCTAAAAAGGTAGATAGCTTTTCTTCCAAGCCAAGTTGGAACCTTGCTAAAACTCCAAGAGTTGCTTCCAAGATTCAACCTTTCATATATTTTGGCATCTAGGAGGGTAAGATCTAAGTTCACCTGTGTTTTTTGGTTTTATCTAAGGTGTCTTTTCTTAAAGATAGGATCTTTATGATCTTTTGGTATGTTCTTGAGTGGGTGAGCCTTGAGAGGAGCTTGTTGAGGTGTAATGTGAAGTCTTTAGTCTACAAGAGGTAACCCATGCTCTACAAATCTATTTTGCTTACCTATATGTGATTCTTGGATTCTACATGTGATTTTGCTATGAAATGTGAGTGTTTATAAATTTCTTGTGAAATGCATATCTAGAGCTTGTGTTTGGGGTTCATTTGTGCCATTGCTTGGCATTTCCTTTGATTCAAGTCATTTTTGTTGTATTGGTGAGATTTAGCATGTTTTGGACTTGAATTGAGCTGAGTTGAAAATCCCGAAGGGCTTATTTGTGCAGGTGTATGTACCCGCGGGCGGAACGACAGGTAGAGCTCCACCCGCCGCCACCAGCGGGTAACATGAGCCGGTGGGTAGTGTACCCCGCGGGCGGAACCACGGGTGGGAGCCTACCGTGGGTCCACCCGCGAGGAACACTTTGGTGCTGAATTGGGATTTGTGGAACTATTTGAGCGTCTTCTTGATGTTTCGTATGTCTAGAAACTATATGGTAAGGAATCCCATGTAGGTTTTGGTGTCTTGAATCGTGCTAAAGTGTCAACATCGTGTTTCGTTGAACCGTGGTGAGTCTTGTGTGTTCTTTCGGAACTACGTTTGGTTTACCCGTTTGATAAGCATGCTAGTTTGGTGTTTAAATTCTAGCGTGTGTGTTGTTTGTACCTTCAATTGGTTGATGATAATGCTGTTGTTATTCATCGTTGTTTTTGGACTGTGTTCCATTCCTTGATTGAGTATGGTTTCAATATCTTCGTTGGATCCATTGATTGATTCCTGTTGTTGTGTGATGTGTGTGTGGATTTACCTGGATTGCACGATTAGTGGTATGGGACATAGTCACCAATGTAATTGCAGTGTTCTTCGTGGTGGCCATGCACGATTATGGAGTTGTGACCTGTGTGTCAGTTCATGTGTTTTGGGTAAGGCGTGTGTCGCCGTGGTGTGAACGTTACCCTCGTGTACTATGAAATTGGTGGTCTTGTTGGTGGTTTGTTGGTGGGGGACGACGGTCCCAGGAGGGAAAAGGTTGACTAAGAAGTACAGGGGTCCTGGAGGTAATGGTTGGAAGAAGATATAAGGTTGGGGGTAGCCATAAGGTTGGAACCGCGGCATAAGGAAGGCATATCAACTCGTGATGGGTGATGTCACGAGGGCTTGTGTAGCCTGTTGTTGTGAGTTCTTCTCTTGTGACGTGTGTAGTCACAAAGGCAAGTGTTGCCTTGGCATGTGTTACCGTGGGTGAGTCTTATTCCTTTGCGTTATGCATGTCAGGTTTTGATCTATTGTGCGATGGTAGATCATGCCTTGAGCCGTTCTTGTGAGTCGTGTTGTTCTTTGTGGTCTTGGGATGTGTTCCCATGTTGTTGTTGAGAGTGTTGAGTCTTGTGTTGACTATTACTTCTTGGTTTTGTACTTATATATTTATGTATTCCGTTTCGAAAATAGCTTTACTTCTTATATCTTATTTATGTATGTTATTTCACATGTATTGGTGGGTTACCAGACATTATTCGCTGACCGGGCTGTCCCATGTTTTATTGTGATCTTTCAGGTGATGTCTAGGCGAGTGCGCAGTTCTAGTACTTGCTAGTATAGCTTCTCCCTTTACGTTTTGTGGCATGTGTTCCAGCTTAGATGTAGAACTTTGAGACAATGGGTTTAGATGTAAACATTGCATATGTTACTTGTGCGTTCATCCTCTTGGTGAACGTGGCATAGCACCCCGTGTTCCAGAATTTTATCTATCTATCTATCTTTCAGTCTTCCGCTGTGAGTGTTTGTTTGGTTTAGTTATCTGCATGTTAAGGCTTTTATATAGCATGTTTTTAGGGGGTGTTACATGGTGGGTTACCAGCATTATTCGCTGACCGGCGCGTCGTTCCATGTTTTATATGCTTCTTTCAGGTGATGCTTAGACGAGTGTGAGGTCTAGTGCCAGCTAGTATAGCTTCCTCTTTTTTATGTTTGTGGCCTATGAGCCAATCTAGACTTTAGTACTTTTGTTGGATGGTTTGTAGATTTAAACAATGCAGATTTAGCCTGTGCGTTCACCCTTGGGTGAGCGTGGCATAACACCCCGTTTCCTTGTTTTATATATATCTTCTCTTTCAGTCTTCCGTTGTGTTTGGTGTTTTTGTTTAAGTTATCTGCATGTTTTAAGGCTTTAAATAGCATGGTTTTAGGGGGTGTTACATAGGGTCAATTGACAATCTGTTTTTCATTCACTACGACATTAGGTCTGCGGCTACCTTCATCTCTCTACTCCGGAATCTGTAACGTGCGTGACACGACCCTGTTGTCTGTGGTTGTCTGCTTCCTTCGCACATTACTTTACGATCTCCTTCTGTCCTAACTGCGACATCCGCCGCCTCCACATCTGCATCCAAAACTGCCTCGTCAGTTGTCAAAAGGCGCGAACCTAGACGCGTTCACCAACTACCCCATGTCCTCCAATGCTTCCCCCTCCTCGACCACTACCTGCCTTCGCGCTTCTGTTCGAGCCTACAGCCGGTGGTCGACCTCGCCGTTGTGGGGAGATCATCCACGTTCCAAACGAGATCTTTGGATCATCAGCTTCTTTCAACTCTACCCGCAACCCGTCTGCATGTGAGTTGGTCAGCATTGCCGTTCTCGCGTCGGCACCCGCTTCCCCATCCGCCTCTTGCCCACGGCCTGTCTTCTTCCATCGATGGGCAATTTTCTTCGCATGGCCATAGAGGCCGCATGAAAAACAAATCAGGTGAAGCCCCTCGTAGGCCACATGTCTTACTTTCCCCTCATAATTGAACTTAGAGATAATAGGTTTGCGCATGTCGATCTCAACGATATTCTTGCAAACATACCTCTAGATCCCATGCTAGTAGCCTGGTCCACACGAACAGCCCGTCCAATCCTTCTTCCCAATTTTCGAAGGAAGATGTAGTCATAATACTCCATTGGATACACGAGATTTCTTCGCCCACACTATCATCTTCTCCCGTAGAATCATTCATTGGATCGAAATCGGGCTCCACGACTTCACAATTAGGTAATGGTCTAGGACCATCCAAGGTCCTTCAAACATAGCAAACTCTAGATCATCGACGGATCCAAACCTTACCATGAAATAGTCATTTGGAAGCGCAACCAGATCCATGCTGATCTTTGGCTTCCACATGGACGTAAGCCTCCGAAGCATGTACGTATATCCCACGCGTCTCCCCATCCACTTGAGAATTAACGACTTCCTCCATGGCGCGCGTATCTTTTCCACCTCCTCCTTTGGTCAAGCGAATGGTGGGGCACAGAGGGTCGTCATTCTCCTTTTCAATCAGCTCCTCGTGGTCTTGGCCTGGCTCCCACCTGGTCATCCAGTCTGGTAGGATCGGCCACACCCTCCCCATCAGACTCTCCACATACGATCGGCGCTGATCTGCCGGTGGTCGTGGTGGCTCCTTCTCTGTCGACGGGCAAGTCTCCCCGCATGGCTCCAAAGTCGGGATCAAAGCAGTACCAGCCCCCATGCCATCCTTCGGCGTCTCTTGCACCATGACAATCTCCTGCGTCTGCAACGGTTGTTGATCTGCGATCGCCATCTCCCGTTTAGATCTCTTGGTGCTACGCTCCAAGAGATCCAAATCTTCAGATGAGCGCGGTGATGAGAGCGTTTCTTGAGACTCCATATCTTTTCTTTTCTTTGTTATAGAAACTAATTTGAGACATCATTTTTCCTTTTATTATTTTTGAAAGTTTCCGTTTTTGTCAATTTTTAATAATTTTTCAGAGTAAATTACACTTTCGGTCCTATGACTATTAGGGTGTTGTTATTTTAATTCACAACTTTAAAAACTAACAGTTTAATACTTAATTATACAATTTTTATCAAATTTAGTCCACCGGCCAAATTACCGGTTAAAAGTGGTTGGAAAATGTTAATGGTTTAAATAATGAGGACTATTTTGTCTTTTCATCTCCTCTTATCTCTTTTCATCCTCTTCTCCTTGCAGCAGTCTGACTAGGGTTTGGCAGGGATATGTAATTTTTACTACCTGCATATCGATCTAAAACAACAGGTCGGCAATCATAACCAAGAATTAATAACATGAAGATTATCATGAAAAAGGAATTTAATCATATTACTCTCTCTGATGCAGGCAATGAAGTAATGCAAATAGGAACAACAACAATGACAATAGATATAAAAGTTGTAACTAAAGCAAGAACAAATTTCAATCGTATATTTGTAGGTGATAAACAAGGCTGACAGGGGAGAAAACAATGTCAACAGATGCAAGGATCTAACAATTAATCCTGATTTGAAGGTCGTAACACGGGTGTTACAGGCTCTATGTCCTGGTTTCCCACAATTGAAATATGGGTCCACCTCTGCACGTAGTCCGAGGTGATCCTTACACCTCATGCATGCACACTCCTGACACTAGATGGCCCCCAGTACCAATCCCTGTCCTGAAACTGGATTCCTCCTTTCCACACTCCGATTGTCTCCCCTTGACACGGGATTAAACCGGTGTCCCTTACTCGTCTGTGAATCATTCCCTCAATCTTCTTCTTCGGTTCGTGCATGGCAATCCGGTGTAGTTGCTAATCCTTGAGTGTCCGACAGTTGCATCATATGCTTCATTCAAAGTGGAAAACTTCGTAGCAGTAAAGAGCTTCTGGGCATCATAGTGGAGTCCATGGACGAACTTCCTGGCTTTGCTGACCTCGTCAGGTGCAATCGTAGGATCAAATCGAGACAATGCCAGAAAGCGGGCATGATATTCCTGCACAGACATGCTTCCTTCCTCCAGATGCAAATTCTTCTTACTTGGCAGCCTTTACGTGCTCGGGATAGAATCTCTCTCTCAAAGCAACCTTGAACATCTTCCAATCGAAGTCCTCCTCTCACGAAGTGTCGGTGTAACACCCCGTGTTACGGCCCATAAACCAATTAATTATTTACCCGGAAAGAAGGATTAAATCTCATTAATTAATTAGGAAAGGTCCACCATAAGCCCATGGACCCTTATCCCTAAATCCAACCTTAGTCCATAGGAAATAGAATTAGCTAAATCCATGCTATTTAGATCCTAAGTAGGATTCTTAGATATATAAATAGGGACATAGGAGACACCTAGAGCTGGCACCACAATAATCTCTCACCACACAAAGTTCCAAGAATTCCTTTAGGAGGTAATCAAGAAAGAAGAAATCTTAAAGAGAGACCCTTCATAGCAAGGAAATTAATTAAGGCTAAGAGGTAACCATGTCTAACAAAACCTATTTTCTTCGCTATGATCTCCTTCCTTAGCCTCCTTCTATATGCTTGTGTCTTGATTAAATTCCTCTATGCTATTTGTGATTATTCTTGATGTTGATAAGATGATTTGTGTATTCTTGGTAATTCTTGATGATCTTGGTGATGAAAAGAGGTTCTTGATATTAATGTAATGATTCTTGACAAATCTTGATAATTCTTGATGTTAAAGATAAATTGTGATTTTGATGATTTGGGGGGGATTAGAGCCCTAGGATGGATTGGGAATTTGTGTTGTAATGTTCTTGATATATTATTGGTGGGAATTTGCATGTTCGGGTGTCGTTTATGTTTAGAAGTCGTGATAGGTTGAGTTATACGTGATTCTTGCTTTTGATCCATTAATTGACTACGTGGTGTCGTTAATTGCGTTTAAAAGTGTCTAAGCATGGTTCCGGGTTCCACAAAGGATCCCGCGACGAATTTGTGATGAAAGAGTCAGTGGGGGGTAGGTGGGGGTAGGGGGTACCCACCACCTACCCCGCTGCCCGAGATCACCGTCGGGCAGCGGCAGGCGCCGGCGGGCGTTCGCCCGCCGGCCACCCGCTGCCGGCAGTGATCTCTGGCGGGCAGCCGGCAGATGACCCCCCCACCCACCGGTTACCTGCTGGTCCGTACCCACCCTGGGTCGTTGGCTTCCACGTTTGATGTTCCCCGTCCCCGTGGTGTCCCACCGACCCCGTTTGTCATGCTTGAGTCTAGTTTGATGTTTCGGGTACCGTTCGTAGGATAAAAGAGTCTAGGGTTTGCATGCTAGTTGAATCGGTAACCCGTTGGCCTAGGTGGAAGCCGTATGAACCCCTTAGGACTATTCTTAGTATGTGAATGATCACACGTAGGCTTAACTATATGTCTCCCTTCCCAAATGTGCTATTATGTGCTATTGTGTGTTATGTGATGCATGATCCCCCAACTTGGTTGCGATCAAGTTGGCTATACGGGTAGTTGAATGGGCTAAGAACCATCCCAACTATTAACCAGGCTGGTTAAGATCGGTCAGGTATATAAATATTATATAGGGTTGCGGTCCACTATACGGGCAGTTGAATGGGTTGAGAACCATCCCAACTGTTAACCAGGCCGGTTGAGATCGGTCAGGTATATAAAGATTATATAGGACTACAGGTCCACATGGGCCTCGGTGATATGACCCACCCGACCTGGACGCGCCAGGCGGTGTGTAGGGCCAATAAGCCGAGGAAGGCTGTAGTCCACCGACCTGAGTAATCAGGCGGTGTGTAGGGTTACGGCTGGCTGCGATCAACCGAGTGGTGGGACAACGGTGTGCAGGGTCGTAGTCTCCGAGGATCTTCGCCCACCGACTGAGCCCCTCAGCGGTGTGTAGGGTTGATCCGCTACGTCCACCGACTGTACGCATCAACGGTGTGTAGGGTCGTAAGTCTCCCTTGTAAGGGGATCAACAGTCCACGACTATGCGCGTCAGCGGTGTGTCGATTGTGGTCGACGTTGAGTTCGTCAGCGTCTCTATGGGTTGGTTGCGATCAACTCCCCTTCATGTCGCGGTATGAGGTAGGGTGCTACGGGGCCGTGTTAATGCTATATGCATTAACCCTCATGTTCGGGGCATGCGATTGGTCCCGTGGCACAGTGCAGTGTGATTGAGTTTCACAATAATGATTGAATGATGAATGATGATTGAATGATGATATGATTGATGTGGATATAGACTGTGACCTTAGCTGCAGATTCTTTATGATGATCCTCTTTAACTATTATTATTGATTGTGTGTTTACCTTATTTGTTGAGTCCATTCCTGCTTTTAAAATAGTGTCTCTTAAGTATATATCTTCTGCTTCAAAATGATTTTCGTATATCTATATATATCTACCTATAATGTATTTCAACGCGTTGGAGTGGGTTACCAGCATCTCTCGCTGAACAGATATATTTGGCTTTCAGGCACAGATGAGTAGACACCAGAGCGCGCTAGAAAGCTTGGAATAGATAGATAGTTTCTTTTTGGCCTGCGTGCCACAATGATGTATCAGGATAGTTAGTTAGCTTAGCCTGTGCATCTGAGCTCTCCAGCTCAGATGTGGATAGAACCTCGTACCCTTATGTTTAGAAATACTCTATTTTGGGATTTAATGAGAATTTACCTTTATTATATAAGTTTCAAAATTTCGGGGTGTTACAGTCGGACCCTCCCATCAAATGTAAGTAGTGCACAGCGGTCTCCACACGCTGGTCTTGCGGACAGTTGACGACATCAAACAGCTGTCAAAAGTCCGGATACAACTCCTAGGATCTCAGGGTCTTCTTGGCCCAAAATAACTCGGCGGATTGCGCCCGCGATCTTCCTTAACACATCTCCACCACTGTTGTTTCCATTCAGGACGCGGCCCCAATAGTCTGGTCAACTGAGTCAGCTGGCGTAGTAAGCTCTTAGTCAAATCTGTAGAGACGAAGCTCCAGCTCCCGCGGAGCGAGGAGTCTCTTCCCTAACTCTTCTCCGCTGGCATTATGTTAGCCCTTTACACGATCAGAACAGATCACCTTAGCTAGTACTTCTAAGAACCAACTACTTCTAACTTTTCTTTTCTCACAAGTAAGGCTCACAACAAGCAAAACACATAAACAAGAAACAAGTATAAGCCTCTTATACTTCTCACTTTAACAACTTCACAAAACTTTCACTTTCAAACTTTAACTTTCAAAGTTTCACTTCTAACTTTTTAACTTTTACTTTTAGCCAAGAGAAAAGCAAACTGCATTTAAACACATTTGGAAAAACACATAAACAGTTAAGCAAGCGTAAAACTCACAATCTCACCGCATTCCTAACTCATATACTTAAAGAACTTCTTAACTTTTGAAATCCTTACTCTTAAAACACTTAGGTTAAAGTCTTTCTTACCCAAATCTCACCACTTAAGGTTTCTTTCCTTAACTTGATCATCTTAGTACTTCAACTTAGGATTCTATAATCAATCTTAAGGCCCAGTATTCCTATGTCCCAGCGGTTCACACCGCTCTAATACCAACTTGTAACACCTACTTTTCTAAAACCAATCCCAAATACTTAAGTTAAAAC
>VALG01003915.1:7698-20245 GCA_009835305.1 Ipomoea purpurea | reverse complement strand
GTCATTGAAAATCGAAATTTTCGGGAAAGTTTTTTCGGTTTTAACCGCCACCCTTTGAGTTTTAATAGCTATGTGAATTTATCTTGGAGGGAGTTGTAATGCTTCTGCGTATTTGTCACCAGCTTTTTGAAGTTTGGTATATTTTTCGGATTTTATTCTTCAGGTAAATAGTTTAAGTTTTAGGGACCAGGATATTTTCCTTCCAATTCCAAAATCAGTTTTAATGGTACAGCTAACAGTTGCGCCGGGAACAGGTTCAAAAGGGCGTAGGGTTCGTATGATGCCTTTTTAAATGGTAACAAACACTTAATTTAAGTGGCTAAAAGAAAGAAAAAAAAAGTCTTTTAATTTGTTATATTAATATCCCTTAGAAAAAGTACCTATTTATAGATAATATTAAAAATCTTTTTTAAGGTTACTGAAGCCAAACTATATAGTTATTAATATATATTAACGCTAGCGCTTTTCGATCAAACCCAAACGAAGAACAAGAGGTTTAGGCTAATGAAATGAAGTTCTTTTTTAGTCTTGACAAGTTTCAAACCAGATTAGAAGCGATTCTGAGGCTTCATAAAGGATAGGATGAGAAGATGATCAGGGCCATGTTAGCCTTCATTCAGTTCTGCATCTTCTTCTTTTTCTTCTAATAGGCTCGAGGAGATGGCTCTGGGTTTCTCCAACTCGTCTCTGCAGTTACTTCAGGGAACTCTTTTCTCTGTGATCGTAACTTCCCCGCTTCGTCTTCGTGTTAGGAACGCCATCGTCATTCATCTTAGTCTCAAGTCCGGGAATTCATTGGATAAGGATAAATAATGGATCCGCGCAAGTGACAACGTCGTCGTCGGGTTCTCGCCACCACATGATGATGAAAGAACATGGGAGGAGGATCAGTGTGTTTCCGGTCCGGAGAAAAAATCCGTAGGAGCCAGTCGGAAGTATATGGCGAGGGTGCATCGCCTGAAAAGGGCGGGCTGCGGGCAAGCAGCTGAGGCGGCAGCGGCGTTTACTTGCCGGAAAAGAGAACGTGGTGTGGCGGCGACCAACGGGAGAGCAACGAATGAGTTTCGTCGGAGGGTGGAGGTTCATTGCTCTCGCCAACAAAGATCTTTGAAGGGAAGAGGTTTTCAATTCACTACTTGCTTTGTTTTGGAATCATAGTACATAATCATATTGTGGTGTTTTTTTCTTTTGGCTTCTTCTCTCTCTTCATGGAATTCCATAGATGCAGAGCAAGTGTTATCCTCAAATAGCAAAAGTGTTTAAATTATTTAATGAGGAAATAACGCTTTTCATATAATCTTTAGTCATAGAGTAGATTTTGAAGTTTTTGATCAATCTCCCAGGCACTAGTCGGGTGTTCGAGCACCTAAGCGGTTTAGTAATTCAAGTATATATCTATACTTTTTCACTCAATATTAGGAGTAGTAGTTGTTAGATTGTTATATATTCCAAACTAGTCAACATGTTGATGGTTAGTTGAGTACATGACTGGGAAATATGAAGAGGAGTAGTGTCGGAGTAGGGAAAAAAATAAAATACTCGGTCAAGTGAATGCCAACTTGACCGGGGTTACACTGAAATCAGTCGAGTTTATTATGCACCCGACTCGGCCGAGTTAGGTGCTCAACTTGCTTGAGTCGACGCCTAGGGTGCATAGTCGACATGCATGTTAGTTAATCAACCGACTTAAAGTTCCTAAGGCTTAAATCACCTAAGTTTAGGAGGCTAGGCCTAGACCAATTTTTTTAACAATGTTGATTATTTTAAGGTATAATTTAATCTTTAAATCTCATAAAGTAACATATTTTTAAAGAAATCTAAGGACCAGATTTGTTATCCCACTAAAATATGAGATGAATTTAAATTATTGATGTATTTTGATTTTTATTTTTTATTTTTTTTTTTTGATAAAAATGTTTATAAAGATGTAGGGAAGATATATATTTGGTCAAAATATATAGTAAGATGTTTAGATCAATTCACTTTTGAACAAATTTATATATTGTAGGGTGTTCTAAAGTACGTTTTTCATGTGTATATGTATACATGCAGAACATAAGTATAAACTACTTGATCCGAAACAGGTCTTAAGATGCTATATGGTACTAAATTCTATGTTCAAACTTTAAAGACAAGTCACAGCCAAATTAAAGTATCTTTAAACGGTCTTCAAATGAGTATACACTCTTAGATCCATCTTCTTCATTCTAAAAACAAAATGTTGGTTATCACTTACTTTCATTAGGAAAAGAAAAAAAAAGTTTTGTTCATTGGTATTGAATGTGTATTTTATTTGATTAAATGTTTAAAGTAGTAATAAAAATGTAAATTTATTTATTTTATACTTACGCTCACCAATTGAAAAAAAAAATTAATTAAGTGATGTAATCTAATTTTGTATCATCATAGTTATACTCAATACATGAAACAGTCTCACACAAGACTTACTCTTGTGACATTCTAATACAAAAATCATGCTTTCAATCTACTTAGTCATCCCTTTCAGGGCATGCTCATCTCTTTTATGGTAATGTTTGATTGACTGCTTTTATATTTGATTTAAAAAGAGTTAATTTTATTTTTTGTCATATATATATATATAGATTTATAGGCGACAGTACACTTTTAGTCCTTATTTTTAAATTATATTCTCCTTTGGTTCTACTATTATTGTGCCATGAACATTTTTGGTCCTCCGTCAATAAAATGGTTTAAATAATAGCGTTAAATACAAGAGCCTTTTAGTCTATTTAGTTTTATTAAGTGTTAATTCTTTTTTTTTTTGGTTGGTCATATATTTATATGTGTCATTCCATTTTTAGTTTTTTTTTTTCAAAAATACTCGTTGGTCCGAACATTATTGTGGCGTGACCACTTTTTATCCTACGTCAATAAATATGTTTAAATAGCATTAAAATGACATTATTATCCCCTCAAAATCTTTTTTCTTCTTCTTCTTCTTGGTAATAAAACAATACAAAGGTTCTACATCTTCAAAAACATATACTATACATTAATCATGCATTCAATGATAGCATAAATAATCAATAATTCATTCATATCATACTGGGGCAAAACTGTACATATTCATAAGTCGACTACAAAACTAAACAAATGTAATTAAAAAAAACGTAAGTTTACTTCATAACAAACCTTAAGTCTAGCTAGTGCATGACACTTTTAATCTACAAAGATTACTTTATAATAATTCACAAGCCTACTTCAAAAATATTTTAAATGAGTATTGTTAGGAGGCTTTGAAGGTAATGTTTAGTTGTTGGATTTTTATGAAATAGACATTTGCATTATACTTGAGGTTTGTCATGAAGTAGCTAGACTTGTGGTTTTTTCAATTGCACTTTTTTGGAGTTGCAGTAAACTTATTATGTATTGTAACAATTTTTGCTCCATTATGCTATGAATGAATTATAGATTATTTATGCTATCAATGAATGTATGATCAAGGTATATGGTTTTTTTTTTTTTTTTTTTAAAGATGTAGAACATTTGTATTGTTCTATACCAAGAAGAAAAAAAGAGAGGATTTTGAGTGGTTAACAACGTCATTTTTTATGTCACTTAAACATATTTGTTGATATAGCTAGGATAAAAAAGGGTCACGCTACAATAATGCTAGGACCAAACTTGATATTCTGGAAAAAAAAAAAAAAAAAAAAAAAAAAAAAAAAAAGAAGAAAAAAGAGGGGGTTAAAAGTGGAATGACACATAAATCTAGGACTGAAAAATGAATTAAAACTTATAACTAAATAGACAAAATGCTTTTGTATTTAATGTCATTTAAACGATTTTGTTAAAGAAGGACCAAAAGTGATCATGCCACAATAAAATACTAGGACCAAATGAGATGTTTTGAAAGAAAAAGACTAAAAATGAGTTGATACCTATAAATCTAAGTTAAAAAAATGGAATTAACTCATTTAAAAAGTATATTCCTTTCTAATATTAGGTGGGGTTAGTGAATTCACGATAGCAAATAAATAAAAGGAATTTTTATTACTACATTAGGAGCTAAATATCATAAAAGGAAAGTATGAGGAAAATTTTAAAAATTTTCATTTTATTTAAAAAGTATTACACGTCTCACACAATATTTACTTAGACTAATGTAGATACATGAATAACTCAGGGGAAAAAGTGTTATAAGCATATAATTCAGGGAAAAAATGTGTGTAACTTCACAAAGATATTTAGATATTAATAACATTGTCATTGGCTCATTGCCAGTTGGTTACAAGGTTGGGTTGCAGTAGTAGTAGCTGCACTTAGTGGAGCACCACAAAGAAGGACAAAGCAATTGACATTTATTCCTCAACTGTAAAGGACTATAGGTTTGTTGGAATGTCTTCATCATCATATCATTCCAACCAACACATTGAGATCCAACTAAAGATATGTAAATTTTGCCAATTATAAAATCTTTTAAATAACAAATAACATTGTTAACGTGGACAAAGATTATTTATTTTAGGTTAGTCACTCATTGTACACTACTGGAAATTATTAAATTTTCGACCACCTGAATGTGACCTTAAATGAAATTGAAAGCAAAAAGTGCTCGGAAATAGCAACAAGAATTTTTCTGGATACCAAAAGTTGGTCGGAACAAGACTTTCGACTAGATTTAAGATAACTTTCAGGTGGTCTGAAATTTCAGAATTCCAGTAGTGGTAATTCGATCATAATCAAGCATAGCGTAACAGCTGATTGTCCAATCCAAGGTAAATTAAAGTTAATCATATGCTTCATTGACCCTGACCCGACCTTCCTATCCTGTTTGAATCCTATCATAAGCAGTGTTGAAAAAAACTCTAGGCGCCTAATTTTTTATTTTTATTTTTTAAAGCCGCAGAGAAGGCCGATTTCGGCATTCCTAGGCGCTTAATATTGTTAAGACATGAGTAGCATATATGTGAGATTGTAAATATGTCAGGTCTAGTATGGGACCCTTAGGATTGGGGATTCAGCTTTTTGGGGTAAGAGATTGTAAATGTAGATATATATCAAAGCTTTATACTATTTGCTCTGACAAAGATGGCAAATTAAGACAAAAGAGAACAGGAATATTTTGAACCAAACACTTTCCTTGTACTCATGTGACTTGTGACTTTGCTTCTGCTCCCTTCTACTGTACTACTGTAACAGTTATGGAGAAATGCAGTTATGGTTGCATGAAATAAGAAGATAATGGAGGCCTGAAATGTATCCATCTGGCAATGAAAGAAATAGAATATAATATATAAAAGCATTATATTGAGACCGCAGCGCAATTTGGTGAGGGGAATGAATAATGGTAATGGGGGATTTAAAGGAGAAATATTCCCCATTTCTCAGAGTCCTTCACGTTCATGTCACCGGTAATAACTTCCCTATTTCCACCTCTCTCTATTGTCTTCTTTCATCAAACCTTCATTCCATGATTCAATTCACGTAATTATCTATCTATCTTCTTTAATTTATTTCGTTTTCCCATTTTTGTTTTTTTTCTGCATATGATTTCTTGGATAGATGTTTTTATTGTTCCCCACATGGAGTTTAATTTTGTGCATTTTAAGGAACTTCCTTCATGTGATTGGCGGCCACCATTGTCGGAAGAATAATTATTAAAAAAAACAAAAAAAGAGCTTGTGATTGAAGACATGATTGCAGAAATCATTCAAAAATGTTTTCTCTGTCTGATTATTTCTTGTTTTGAAAAGTGCAGGCAATTTCCGAGAGAATTTAAGAATTGAGGGCCACAATATTGATCCAGTGGCATGTCAGGACCTCCATCCAGGCCAAGTAACAATTTTCCTTTCTATTTGGTTTCAGAGTTTTAGTTGAGATGGAGCACATGTTTCAATTTGGTATCAGAGCTAAGATATAATATTGATTGGGTGGGAGAATTGAATAAGAAGAGATTGATTTGCGTGGTTGCAGATATGGAAAAGATGGAGTTAGAAACTTCGGAGGAGAAACAGACGAGGCTGAGGTCGATCAAGAAGAAGGCCATTAATGCTTCCAACAAGTTCAGGCATTCATTTGTGAAAAAGGGGAGGAGAAACAGCAGAGTGATATCAGTTGTGTTGGAGGACGTACACGATGCCCAGGAAGTCAAGGCAGTTGATGCCTTTCGTCAAGCCCTTATTCTCGAAGAATTGCTCCCTGCAAACACGACGATTATCATATGATGCTAAGGTTATTATATCCATCTATCCATGTTCTTTAACATTAGCCTCGATGAATGTTCTTCGTTTTAATGATGTCATATTATCCAGGTTTTTGAGGGCTAGGAAATTCGACATTGAGAAAACCAAGCAGATGTGGACTGATATGCTCAAGTGGAGGAAGGATTTTGGTTCTGACACAATAGAAGAGGTATTTCTACTGAAAGTCTAAGCTGATAGTTGGATTGCACATTTATGTTTATTATATTATATAAATGCTCAACCAAATTGCACATTTTTTTTTCAAGGATTTTGGATTTCAAGGAGAAGGATGAAGTGCTTCAATACTATCCTCAAGGGCATCACGGGGTTGACAAGGATGGAAGGCCCGTGTACATCGAGAGGCTCGGCCAAGTCGATGCTGCAAGATCCTGCAAGTCACAACGATGGAGCGCTATCTCACAATACCACGTCCAGGAGTTCGAGAGGACAACAATGACAAAATGGCTTGTTCTATCGCGGCAAAAGGGTATTGATCAGGCACAACGATTCTGGATGTGCAAGGAGTGGTATGTTTAATGTTGTAATTGCAACTTGCATTTCCATTCCGGAGTGAAAATCGTCGTTATAGTTTCATGCCTGCCTTAATGCTTCGTTCAGGGATTGAAGACCTCAAGTCAGCAAGGAACTATCCAGGCCATTCAGAAGATCGAATGGTGACAATTACCCTGAGGTATACATATACATACTTGGCTTTCTTAAATGTTTGTTGAGTCATAAGGTTTTGGATCTCCTATGTTTACTTATGTTTTGTTTTGGTGTGTAGACGTTGTGCCGTATATGTTCATCATCAATGCTGGATCTGGATTTAGGCTTCTGTGGAATACTTATCAAGTATTCCTTGACCCCACAACCACTGCTAGATTAATGTAGCTTATAATCTGCATTTCCAGACAAAGTTTGATTTTGAGCTCATTTGTCGGGCGGGAGGCCTAAACGGTCAGTCCAACACTAGGTGACTAGGGGATTGTTGGGCGGAGACCCTATCCTTAAAGGGCAAGTCCAGCACTCTGCCTTTTGAAAATGTGACGCTAATGCAACACAAGTATAAGAAGAGCTTTTAACGTAGTGGTAGCGCTAAAGGGTCAAGTCGTTGACTAAGGGATTGTTTGGCGGAGACCCTACCCTTAAAGGGCCAAGTCCAGCACTCTGCCTTTTGAAAATGTGGTGTTGGCTGCTATACAGATATAAAGAATAAAGTTTGCAAGCTTTTGACGTGGTTCAAAGCAGAAGTGGTTGGGGGAATTGTTGGGTGGAGGCCTGAAGGGCCAAGTCTAGCACCAGGTCGCTAGGGGATTGTTGGGTGGAAGCCCTTAAAGGCCAAGTGATGTTACAAGCTATCGCTTTTGACGTAGTGGTTAGTGGTTGATCTGAACACATTTAATTGAATCTTTCATTCTTTCTTAAGGTTCTTGGCAACAAGTACCAGAGCAAACTGCTAGAAATCATTGATGCGAGGCAAGTAAAACTACTTGTACCATTCTGTTCCTTTGTGAAACGGTTTAAATTCGAGCAGGTTCCGTAAAATTGTTTGTACGAATTTATTTTGTGTATAATCAGTGAATTGCCAGACTTCTTGGGGGCACCTGTACTTGTGCAGATATGGGAGGATGTATGAGATCTGATAAGGGCCCATGGAATGACCCAGAAATCATGAAGGTACCATATACATATAGAGTCTCGTTTCATAACGAAATGGCATTGGTTTGAACTGAAGGATGCGTTGGGTCTCGACTGAAAAAGTTAAGCTGATAGTGAGACTACACATTTACGTTTTTTTATATTATTATACGCTCAACAGTTTGGACTTTCAGATGGTTCGCAATGGCGAGCACATGTGCTCACACAAGGTGCTCGTTCAAGCTGACGAGAAAACAATCTCGGAGGAAGAGGAAGTGCGAATTCGAAGAAAACTGTTTCGTTCCAGTTGGAGAATTCCACAAGCTTTCCACGGTTCGGGAGGAAGTAAGTTTGTTGCTTCTATGTTGCTTCTATATAGTTTTTTTTAACTGATTTGTGTGAAATTGGGAAGCAGATGAGCAGCCTAATAAGGCACAGGGCAAGGCTCTTGATGCAGATTGGCCTAAGGCAAAGATTGCAACTTTGATGGTGCAGAAGGTATATAAAAAGTATTAATTTTGCTTAAAGTGGTGTCAGAATTGTTGGAATGAATTGCTTTTTTGTTTTTTGGTACCATTAGGGTGTTACCCTGCCCATTATCCTAGCAGGGTGGAAGAAGAACAAGCACGAATTTTTTCTCGGGAATGATGGCTTTGGTGATGAGCATCGTCACCATGGTTCGAATGACACGAAACCTGCCAAGGCAGCTGATGACAGACGCCGCCATGTCCATGTACTCCCCGGGCCGAAGACGGCCCGGGTGGTTATCAGCTGAGGAGCCTGGCATCTCTGCGTCGGAGTATATGAGCATGATGAAGCGGCTGAGTGAGCTGGAGGAGAAGGTGGTTGTTTCCCAAGAAGATGCCCTCCCTCCCACCCGAGAAGGAGGAAATGCTGAACAATGCAATGAGCCGCGTTGATTGCTTGGAGCAGAGCTTTCTGCTACCCGAAAGGTACGGTCTACGTTCTTGTTCATTGGTGGCGCGACGATTATTAGTGTTAACCTGTCGTCTTTTTCATGTTTGGGCTCTGGAGGATGCTCTTGACCATCAAAAGAGCTTTTGGCGTACGTCGAGAGAAAGAAGAAGAGAAGGAAGTTCTTTGGTTGCAGGCTCTAGAGGATATATGATGCTGTTAACAGAAGAAAAGGAAGAAGTTCTTTGCATTCTGAAATATATGATCCTCCAGGGAAACAAACTGAAACAAACATCTAGACATTATAAGTATATAGGAAGCAGATGACTCCATGCTCTCTCTCTCTCTCTCTCTCTCTCTCTCACAGCCCAGCAACAATTGATCAACTTTGTCGATTTTTTAACCAACCTTAATAACGCTGGGCTGTCCTCGACACTGTTGTTGTATCATGCTATGTACTTTGTTTGACCGTGTTGGTTTCACTGGACCAAATATGCTGTTACTATATATATATATATTATATATTTACTAATATATAATATATATATAGTATACATTTTGTATAAATTACAGTATATATATATTCTTACGTATTGTTTTATTTTGTTTTCATGTTGAAACAAAACTCCCGAAACGACAAGAAACTGAAACTACATCCAATCAGTTTGAGACTTGCGATTTAATTGCATGCATTTAAGAACCAACCAAAAATGTCTTCGTACAATTTTCTTTTTCCTTGTTTTGTTTTGCACTAGTTTTTTTCTTACATAAAAGAAAGGTACACACTATTGAAACAAAATCCTCGGCATCCAGGATTGGTTCACGGAGCATTTACGTGTGGAATCGATGATCTCAATCGAGCTGAGCTTGCGTGACGGAATCTCCACAACCCGAGGGGATCTTACATGCAGAACTTCTTTTTCTGCACACACGAAATTTAAGCAAATATAAAACTGCAGCGTGCGTATAGACAATTCAAGAACAATCTCGTGTCTCCATGATATGAGTATCTACCATCTGTGCACCCTCGACGAGGAAATAAATGAATAAAGCACCAAGAAGTTATAGGGGAATGATCAACGTACGCGAACTTGGCTTTTCTTGTCTGTATGTATGCAAGAAGTTCCTCTTGCTCATCAAAGCTTCATGCAGAGCCTGCTCAAAAAAAAGGATAGGATCTTATTACTTCAATATAAGATCGATTGGTTGACAGCAAATATTTCAATTATCACAATTGAATTGAGATGAGATGTGCCACGCTCACTAACTGTTTACCTTTTGGTTGCATTAACTCTGCTTCAGGGCATCCACTCGGCAAACAGCAGCATTTACAACTCCTCTTTTTCGTAAGGCATTCCGATGGCTTTTCTTGAAGTGTGTTGACTCTCTCTTCAAGTTCACCCAACCTTTCATTACAGTGGAGAGTAGTTCAGTTTCTGCAAAGGTTGGTTTTGGTGAAGGGGGGCGAAACTCTTCATTTGGAATCGTGTCAGAAGCATCAGCTTGGTGTGGCACAGAGCGAAGTTTTTTGGTTGTGCGAAAGGCAAATGAATGCAAAAGCATGAAGACAGTCGTGAAGAACGCCAATAGAGCACCTAATATCCGAGCAGAAGCCCTTCTGGACTCTTTGGAGAACCGGTGGTGGAATCATCCCTGAGTTAGGGAAAATTACAAAAAACCATTACAAAAATATAAAATAACAGTATAACATAAACCAAGAACCACGCCAAGCACCTTGTGCTCAGATGGCACATTTGTGGCTCCCCTTGAGGGAAGGTCACAAGATCGAACCTGATGGTAGGGTTTGACTCTTTGAGCTGCAGTAGTTAGAGAAAGTATAGAACAGATACTACCCTCTAATAGAGTCAATAGTATTCAAAAAAATAAACCAAGAACCACATAGAATACATGTTTGAAGATGAAATAACTAGATATATACGTGCAAATTTCACTCGTTTATTGAGCTTTGTTGAGTTGCCAAGAAAGATAAGTAGTATGTTGTATATTCAAACCTTTAGGCGTGCCGGGCTTTGAAAAGGTTCTTGCTTCTTCCATCCAGAATCAACAGCCTTGTCAACCATGGGAACATATTCATCATATGCGGAAAAGTTGTTAGGATAGCTTGTTGCCCCAATGATCTTTGCCTGTTTCTTACACAAGTACAATAACAAGACAGAGGAATTATCAGATGCGGCAAAGTAAGAAACATACATTCTACTCGGTCAAAGGACAAAATAGAATAATACCTCTTCACGAACAGGAGTTAGGCGAAGATGCGAATAACTCCTTGTAGCTTTTGGTGAAGCAATGTCTTCAGCCTCGGACCCCGATTCAGCAGTAGATGTGTCACTGAATTTTACTGGTCGGAAATGGGAAACACATGGTAAATCTGACTGAAATCAGATATATGACGCACCATAAATACAGTAAGAGAATAGGTGCCATACCATTGGGTAGCGAGGTTTGGCATAAACTACCTTTCCTTCACTGTTTAAAACTTTAACAACCTGTTTGCAACGACGTGCTTCACCACATCTGCATCATAAGAAGCAATGTTATGTTCTCATGACCATAAAAATATAAACGGGGAATGAAGAAAGCTTCAAACAATTGTGAAACCTTCAGTATCTGTGGATTCTTCCATGGCCCTTTATCAGATCGAAGGCACCCTCCCTGATCTGCACACGTGCAGTTTCCACCCAGAAAATCCGGCAGCTCACTGTGAAACAGTTTGGCATATTAACACTATCTTTGAGGAGAATTCAAGAACTGCTTCACTAAAGCAAGAAGCAAAAACAATTAAAGCTACATTTGAAGTAGAAAAGACTGATCAGATTTACCTAGCATCTATTAATTCAAGCAGCTTGTTCTGGTACTTGTTACCAAGAACCTGAAAAGGGAGAAAAGATAACATGCATTATATATTGTAAATATAAAACCAAATTAATATAGAACTTTTCCAGTGTCGAACAACGACACTGAAGAATATTGATCAACATACATGAATCTTTGAAGTAGTCTTGGGATCCAGAAAGCTCTTTACAGTATTCCATAGCATCCTAAATCCAGGACCAGCATTGATAATAAACATTTGATGGAGTGTCTGCCAAGGACAAAAACAAAATCATTATGATACCCAAAATTATTAGAGCCTGATATTACTAGCCAATTAAGGAATAGGGACATACTTCAGGATAATTGTCCCCGTCAATCTTCTGAAGACGCATGATGAGCTCTCTTGCGCTCTTCGTAAAGTTTTTCAACCCCTGCAAAATTAACAAGAATGTAAAAATTTATAACAAAAGGGGAGGGGAACAAAAAATAGAAATATAATGCAACCTACCACTCCTTGAACATCCAAAATTGTTGTGCTTGAATCAATGTGCCTCTTTGCAGCAATTGTGCAAGCAGGAAACTTTATGGCAAAACACTTCTCAAACTCTCTTACATGATATCTTACATAGCGGTCCATCGTTGTGACTTGCATGAGCTTGTTAGGATCAACTTTCCCTAATCTTTCAATGTATATCGGCCTTCCTTCCTTATCAAGACCATGGTATCCATGAGGGTAATAGTTCAAAACTTCATTCAGCTCTTGGAAGTCAAACTCCTGATGAATATCAGTAAAAAATATTCAGACTGAAACTAAGAGTTGATGGAAATGCTACTAGTGCAGGCTCAAAAAACAAACAGGGATAACTACCTGTATGATTCTATCAGCACCGAATTCCTTCCTCCACTGAATCATATCAGCCCACATGCTTTTTGCTTTCTCAATGTCAAATTTC
>VALG01003914.1:0-13380 GCA_009835305.1 Ipomoea purpurea | reverse complement strand
TTTTGCTATTTTTAACAAATCTTAGTGTTTTATTATTTGAATCTCGTTATTAAACATTTGTTAAGTTTATTTCCCTTTGCTTCTTCGCCCCCCACTTTCAAGATAAATTCCTGGCTCCGTCAATATATATATATCAACTTACTGTCAGTCCAGCCGACCTTCATTCTGCCATTAAGCCATTAATGTTTTTTACCCAATCCAAAAGGGCAGAAGCCCCATACAAACAAAAAACACACAAAATAAGTATCCCAGACGACGGAACATATCTCCACGGTCCTCTGCCGCCTCACGCCCTCTCGCCATCCTCGGGCGGCCTGCGACACTCGCGTCAGGCGGTCACTCCTCACGCCAGCGCCCTGCCCTGTCTCTTCAGCGCTTCACATCTTCAGCCTCGCCCTCAGCCAACTTTACTGGTTATGAGTAACGTCGAAAAATGTTGTAATTTTGTGGCGCATTAACTGAAAAAAAAAAGAATAAAATAATACATAGTATTAATCGTAACTTATTGTAAATATCAGCTTTTTCTCGCCGGTAATGTTGCCAGCAGCAAGTGTACTGAATAATATATTAATTAAAAAATAATTTAAAAGAAATAAAAAATTGTTAAAAAAGAATTATGTCGTCTACGACAGTTGGAGACATTACTCCATGAAAAATATACCCGCACTGGTGTAACCCATACTCACATACGTACAGTATCATCGCGCAATCACACTGAAACAGCACACTACCCATCACACACACACACATGCGACACTACATATCAGTAGCAATCATCTCAAGGTAAAGTTTTTTTTTTTTTTTCATATAACACATGAAGGAATTTTCTACATTTATACGCTCATCGCTAAGGCTCTCGGATGTTCATTACATTAATATTTTTTACTATTTTCATTACAGATGACTCCTGTGTTACTAATACGTTGTTTAGTATTGAATAATAATTCCTGGAGTTGCGCTTTCAGTGTGTTTGTTATTGTGTTGTTACTGTTTTACTAGACTTGGCATTGGGTCAATTTGACCATTGGAAATATTAGATTTTTGATCTTTTGGGAGACTTATTTTTTGACTTTTGAGATATTGATATTTTATTATTTGACTTTCTCAAGTGTAATTTTCTATTTATTTTTGATTTGGATATTTATGTAAGTATTGCATCATTATCTACATTTATGAGATTTTTTCAACTATAACTTTGTCGGAACTAACTCGTTTCCTTAAACCCTAAACCCACACTTACCCTCTGTTCTCGATAATATCGTCACTCTCATCCAAAACTTCCCAATCCTGGACGCTAAATCTCAGAATCTCTTACCACGACTGGTGAATCTAAAGCTCAATCAAAAGAAGCCACGCAACAAGCGCGGCGTTGATTTTCAAGTATTTCTTTCAATTTGCTCGCCAATTTAAAATTTGGGATTTCTATTGTTATACGTCAATATTGCAACATTTTCTTTTGATTTTGGTTTTTCAGAAAATAAGAAGAAAAGTTGGTCAAAAATTTGCCCCGCCCAAGAACTCTACTAACACGGAAATCAATCCAAATGTAATTATAAATTATATATTATTTATATCTATATATATATATATAAAGGAGAAACGCTTATTATGTGTTTACAAGTAGTATTTGCTGCCAAAAATGTTAAATTATGTTGAGCTCGTTGACTAGCATAATAAGTGGCAATGGCTACTGAAGTAGTTGATGAAACTGTTATTGTGTGTTCCAACTCCATGAACAGCGATTGTTCTTCCCGAGCAGAGTGTAGCTTTTGAGAAGGCAGGTTTAGCTGTGAGTAAGAAAGGGTAACCCTGAAGGAGCTTCTTCAGCAAACAGTCATCACAATGCTAGAGTCCGTAAAGGTACTCCCATATGACATTTTAACTTGTGAGGAGACTTCAACTTGAAAAAACAATTGATCATAAGACTAAGCTAAATGCATCTTGGATGAGTGTTTTTCGACCTCGTTTATGAGTTCAGTAGAAGTTTACATAATTATGTGTTTCATCTCAGATGCATTGGTTGGAATCAAGGATATATTTCTTAAATACCCAGTTGAACTGAAGCTGCACAAACTTGCTGTTATAGAGAAACTGCGTGAACGGATTAGTGATGATGATAAGTTGGTTCGTGAAACACTATATCAACTCTTCAAGTCAGTGATTTTTCCTGGATGTGTAGAGGTATTCTCGAATGTGCTTTTGTAGTTCCCTAGTTAATTCAGGAGTAGTATTCATTATGATAATCACTGAACAGATAGTGTGGTTGCTATGATTTAAGTGAATGCTGTGCACAAGAATGTATTCAATTTATTTCATATAGTTTATCTCATTATATTTTGAATAAATCAACAGCAGCTATACATTTTCTTCTCTTGTTCCAGGATGGCAAGGGGCCATTTATATCCTTGATAATGGTGTACATATTCAGCGCAATGACAAATTTAGCAATTGAAGTGCGATTAATGGCTTTCAAATTTCTTGACCTTGTCATCCAGAATTATCCATCTACATTTCCATGTACGCAGAAAAGGTTGATGAACCTTCTCTTTAAGTGAATGGATTTGCTCATACATTTTTAATTGCTACTGGTGAATTCGTTGATGCATTTCCTTGTCTACTGCATGTACGAGTATAGTTCAAATACATTAAGGTGCCTTACCTTCAATTTTAATTTAGACTTGCAAACTATAGTCAATAAAGTAATCTTGCCTGATTTAGTTGTTGAAACATAATACATACATCTTTGTTTGTTTATGCTTTATTGTTCATTTTTGGGGGCTCCTGTATCGGACTTACTGTTGCTTTTCGGTTGTTACCAATATATAATGTTATACACAGTCTTTTAGGGTTGCTTCATTTTCTTGGTTCTTACTGATGATTGTGTTCAACCTTATATTCTTCTCCATATGTTTATTGTTCTCATCTTTCTGACCTTTTTTTCTTTTCAACTGTAAATTTATAGATTCTCCAAAATTACGGAGATATTTTGCAGAAAAACAAATTTTTCCTGCAAGACAAGGGAAAGATAAAGACTGGTCTTTCTGGGTTGGTTCGTTGTTTATCACTGTTACCATTCAAAAATAGGAGTGCTGGTGACTTGTCAGATAAGAAGGTATGTGCTATGAAGTATGAACCCTTTCTAGTTTAATTATTACTCCGTATTTTTAACGTTTGGTACTAAAGCATTAATTTAATGAAGATTGTTTATGTTTATTTAAATATTCAAAATGAATAAAGAGACTTGTGCAAAATTTTTAGGTTTTTATTTTTTTTTATTTTTTATTTTATAAATATAATTTTGTGATGAGGTGGATTGGTTTTGTTAGTTATTTGAGTGTTTCTGGTTTCCATCTAGATATTGTTATTGCCATTCTCTATGTTGTGAGTTAAGACGGGAGCAATATGCTATGTCTGTAGGGATTTGTGTCAATTTTAATATTTGATATGCATTAAAGATTAAACTGCAGTTGTTATTGATAGGCTGATAGGCCTTGAGCTATTGTCATTGCCAATCTCTGTTGTGACAGTATCAATATGTTCTATTTTAGTCTTTAAAATGCATTAAATAAGATTATTTTATTGGGTTTGCTATTCTTTATTCTGTGTGAAAATTTGGGGGAGTTATGCTAGTTCTATTGTTTTTATTGATCATATCCCTTGGGCTTGTTACTTCCATTCTGATACACACCCAAGGGAATGGGGGTTTACTCACGCAAAAAAAAAGGGAATCAACACAGGATTAGGAAATCTGGACAGCAAATCAGGCAAATCAAAACAATCAACACACTGATCAAGGGACAAGCTTAAATCATGGAACCTAACAGAGATAAATCAGCTTCTCAATTCTCTCCCTTTACTATATTTATTTTCTGCATTGCAGTATAAATTGTACCTCCTCAAGAGAGGAGGGCATCGAAATAATCTTCCTAAGTTCTAGCATAGCTATAGCGGACAAGACCTAATACTCTTGTTGGAGTGTCTTAGAGACAACCTTATATCCCTTCCCCGTCCAATAAACCAATTTATCTCTCTGTTATCTTTTTCCTGTTCTTTACTCTAACACATTCTCTATGCTGTTGTGACTGGAGCAAGATGCTCTGTTCAAAGGTTGTTATATGTTAAAGTTGGCCAAAGTTGTGCTCATTGGTAATTTATTTATTCTTCTGTCTTCCAAATGGTCAAATTAAACTTTTGCAGGATATTCCTGTTCAAGTGACATTGCACGCTTTTGTTCCTGACATTTCAAGTGATTCCTCTGGTCAGTAAAAAATACCTTTGCTACTATTTTTATTTACAATCTTTGCAAATTAAAAATTATTGTACCATGACAATCTTACCAGTTTCTTGACTTTCTTCCCTATGTTTGGTTCCCCACTTCTCTCTTTCTCCCCTCCCCCCTCTTCTCTTATATGCATTCTCTCATCTTCCTATTTTTGTGAATGAGGGAGGGAGACTGGTGCTCTGATCTGAAATTTTATGTTTGTTAATTGGATTGCCCATTTATCTCATCCCGTTCCTTAACCTTTCTCATATTCTCTGTAGGGCTTTCTAGTTCTGGTGTTGTGGAGAAATTGAAGAATCTCTTACCTGCTCTCGTTAGTTGTTTCCAGGACTTCAGTCCCTGGTTCATAACATGCCCCAAATGGACACACAGTCCTATGATTGTATGCTACTTATACTTCAAAACATCGATCTTCTAGTCAGATTCTTTATTCTTGAATCTCCTTACCATCACACACATGTTAACATATCTGATCAAAGAATTTCACTGCTGGCACTCAAAAAGCTTTGGGATGAGTTTCCTTTCAATCCAACTCATGACCTCTCAAAGAAGGTATGATTTCCTATTCAAAACGAGAACAGTTTCTGTTTGTATTTTATGCTAGAAAAAGGAGATAATACAACAAGAAAATTTTTTGTTAGAGAGTTAGAGATGTGTGGCAACTATTTGTTTGAGAAGCAGGTACTATGAAGTATATATTTAATATTTGAATCATTTACTGATGGACTTGAAATGCAAGAAGTTGCATCTGCAGTTTGTCCAAATCTTGTGGGATTTAAAATGTTTTTTTGGCCTTTCTCCACTAATCTTATTTCTGTCTTCACTTTCATTGTTAAAGTCCCAATTTCAAGTCTTTACATTTGATGTTGCTAGTTTGCTACTTGAACTCGGGTAGCATGAATTCCATAAACTATGAGAAGTTCTTGTTCACTTCCCTTAAACATGTGCTATAGTAAGCCTTGCAAAAAACATGTTTTCCTTTCTCGTACTTGTGCCAATTGCCAAGACAAATTTTATTTTTCCATAAAAATTTCAAGCATGCAAGTAAAAGACTTCCTGCCTCAAACCAACCCTTGAATAGTTCTAGGAAATTAACCAGGAAATTGATCATTAATATATTAGGTCAGGACAAAGATATGACATAGCTCCTAACTCCTATGAGATAATGCACTTGATAACTCGTTGTAATCTATCAATATGTAAACTTTAGTTGTTTAAGTAGAAAAAAAAAAAAAGACTGGATGAATTGTCGTGGAATCTCTCTCACACTCGGTTACACACACACACACACACACCCATTAAAGGAAAAGAAATAAGAAATACAATCACAAATGATGATAACATTGAACGTGCAGTTGCTTTTGTCTCTCTCCTTGTTCACTTCTCTGGTGCCATTATTTCCTCTGATTTCTTCTACTTTTGGCATTGCAGGAAAATGATCGTTATTTCAAGTTGAATATTGTAATTACAGAAATATTTTTGAAGATAAGTCATTGGACCACCCTCCCCCTGCATTGATGGAGAAATTCCTTGAGTTCATTGAAATTTCACTTTCTGAAAAGGTTCAGTTATGATTTTTTTTTTAATGATTAAACTCATTCGTGTACTAATAGTCATCCTGGATGTTTTATATTTATTATTTATATTAAATAAATGGATAGAAAAATATTTGCATCTCATCTCTTATGGTTTGAGAATGGAAACATATGTTTGAACCATTGGTATCTCATCTGCAGATTCATTTCAAGCTTGAATGCTATCTTTACGTGTTATGCTCTTTAATGATGCATTTCTACAATATCAGAAAGTTTAAGTTTTCCCTCCTGTGTTTTTATTGGTATTCTTTATATTTTCTTTCACAATTCAATTAGATCTTGAAAACATCCTTGATAAGTTGATATGGAATTTTTTGGGTAGTGCTTTATATTGCACATATAGTAACAGCCTGCTCACGTTATGCAGATTTGCCACCACATGGAGTCTAGTAAGGTGATTCATGAAAAGCAATTGCTTGCATTGGTGTCATTCACTCAGAACTTATTATGCGAGTTTCTGGTTTTTGGAAGTCTCGCATTCTTGAGGTTTTTAGACCAAACTTGTTCTTTTATGCTTAGTTGTCTATCTGTTTCTAAAGAGTGATAAGATCCGAAGATTCTTGTGATAGAGGGATGTGGTAGTACAAATCCTTGGTATATATTGTAAAATGTTGCATTTTATTCATAAAGTTATACTCCGTAATTTGTACTGTCATTGCAGGCTTTTACTAAGGCTTTCAAGAGTTGCAGCCCGGAGTCTTTGATGAAATTAGCTTGCCTTTCTGCAATTGAAGAAATGATGTTCTCTGTAAGATTCCTTGTGGTCTCAGTTGTGTTCTTTGAGTGTTTCAGCAAAAATTGTTTGCTACTGTATAATTTTTATTATGTAGACTAAACAATACATAGGGATAGTGATTTGATGCTTTTCATTAAATTATCATATTCTGCAGAAACATGTTGGATAGCAGCAATATGTCCTTTTTTCTTTTTCCCTTTCCTTTTCTTGGAGTGTGAAACTGTAAAATGACATCATTAATTCAGGAATCTCAAAACACATTTAATAAATCAGTTGCTAATAATGTTTTAAGTGTGAATCTAATCTCAACTTCCCTGTACAAATTTTAGGAACATGATTGTCTTTACCTGGATACAAGTGATCCAGAACTGCTACATTATCAGATTACTTGGATAAGGGAGCTTCCTTCTCTGCTAATTGTTTTAGGTGATAAACATCCACTATCTTCTAAGGTACATATTGGCCTTGCTCTCATTAACTCTGGAGGCTTGTCTAAATTAAAGAGGGACAAGCAGTCTACATGTCACTATCTTTAGCTTCAATTGTCATCTTTTTTCTCCTTAATAGTATGGTTTGCTTATCCAGACTGTGTTGCGTCTTCAACTTCGCATAGGACAAACGGCCGAGTTTGACTCCCCATTTGCAAAGGAATATGATGAGATGCAGTACATACTACGAGGTTTTTATAGCACAACTTGCAATGAAGGTTAGGACAGCTCCTCATTCTGATTCCAACCTGAGTATTCTTTGTTTCCCGATTCATTCATATCTATTGCTTCCAATTAACAGTATTTCGTTGACCTTAGGAGGTGTAAGCTATGGCCCTTTCATGATGCTTTCTAGAGATATTCAAGAACTTTCCCTCTGCTGCCTATATTACTTCTCTATCTTGGACTCAACAATACTTCAGTCATTGGTTTCATGTGCCTGTGTAAGTAGTCCCCATCTGTATGCCACAATTTTCATTTATGGAACTTCTCGGTTCTCATTATTACACTACTACCATTGTTTATTAATGGCATGGTATAAAATGTTAGCCGTCCATAATGTTGGGAGTAAATATCTTATTTAATCTTCACATGGTTTAATTAAGGGGAATCTGAAAAAGGGCACCAATTTACATAGAGAAAGTTGTTTCTTTAAAAACTTGTTTATTTATTTATAATCATTTTCAACATGTAGTTAACAAGTATGGAAGATAAGACCAACCATGAGCTAGAACTACAAATAGTTAGTTAATATTGTATAACATTCTGCTTTTCTTCTCACATCATTGCAGCTCATGAACTTGAACCATGTTTAGTTCTTCGTATTTTAGAAGTTCTGCACACAGCCTATAAAGCAGGACACATCCAGATTGCAGATTACATTAGTTTTCTGATCACTTTGGTTCACGTCTCCATGCTTATCCTGGTAATTTCTTAATTGTGTTATCCAAGTTTGGATATTAAATTTATCTTTAACACCAAATCAGCGATTTTGCTAATGGTTAAACCTATCAATTGGATCCTTTGCAGATAATCATGAGGGGAAATCAATCCGTTCATCCTTTCGGTTGCTTACTAGTGCAGTTTGTTCTTGTTTGTCACAGATTGGTGATAACTGTTTTATTTTCCAGATGGTGGAGAGAGTAATTACTGATCAGATTGTGAGTTGAGATTAACCGTGGTCTGCTTAAATTCTATACTAAGTTAATTATATTTTCCCCAACTTACCTTTTAATTTTTCGTGCACTTTGGGGAACTTTTTCTTGTCATTCCATTAGAATATAAGTGTTTTGTAAGCGTGTTTATTCAGATTCATGATATTTTCTATAACATTTTACTAGAGATAACATCTTGTTATTTTGTTTCAGTTTCTTAGCCCACCAGTAGATAACATGAATGCTCTTCTAAGGATACTTACTGCAATAGACACTGCACCAACAAAACTTTCAGAACGAGCATCGACAAACTCAGCCATGTCCTTCCAAAATATTTACTAGATGTTGCATCTGTAAGTATTAAATATTATTTACTTCCTTCAATTCTCTTTTCACCTGTCTTGGCCACACATGATGCCTAAATAATTGCATTTGATGTTCTTTGTATTGCATTCCCTTGCAGTCTAGTATTTTTCCTATCTAGATAAATCCTTTCCATTAACTGTGATCTGCTAAATTAGTTATGCTTTTAAATTAGCTAGCTAATGATAGGAGTTAATACCCAATTTAGTCCTCAACTGTAAGGGTTTTTTCTCGATTTCATCTTAAACGTCTTTTTGTGCTTAATAAGGTCCTCGACTTTGATGGTTTTACCCCAATTGAGTCATTGGCTGTTAGAATCAAGGACTAAATCGAGAAAAATCACTATAGTCGATGAACCAAATTGGGTAAATCACTATAGTCGAAGACTAACTTGGGTAAAATTACTAAAGTCGAGGACTAAATTGGGCATTAATAGACGTGAAATTACCAAACTATTTTAACATAGGATTCAATTGGGTAAAACAATCAAAGTTGAGGACCTACATTAAGCACAAAAAGATGTTTAGGACTAAATCGAGAAAAACTATAGTTGAGGATAAAGTGGTATTAGCCCTAATTGTATTTGTGCCAGCATCTTGTGCTCAGTTGCACCTCTGTGGCTCTCCTTGAGGGAAGGTCACAAGATCGAACCCCGGTGGTGGGGTACCGACTCTTTTAACTGCAACAGATAGAAAAAGTATAGAACATATACTACCTTGTAGAGTCAATAGTACTAAAAAAAGTAATCAATAATAACGAGTTAATACCATTCTGAGGTCATCCGAGTATAGTGGTTTTGCCACATTTAGTCCTAAACTTTCAAATTGACCATCTGTGGTCCTTCGACTTTCAAATTTAACCATTTGTGGTCCAAATTAACCACTCATGGTCCTTCAAGTTTCAAAATTTAACCAATGGTGGCCCTCTTGAAAGGACCATGGTTGGTTAAAATTTAATAGTTGAAGGACCATGGGTGGTTAACTTGGACCACGAATGGTTAAATTTGAAAGTTGAAGGACCACAGATGGTCAATTTGAAAATTTAGGACTAAACGTGGCAAAACCACTATACTCGGAGGATCTCAAATGGTATTAACTCTCAAATAATACATACTGAAATTGTAAAGTCTAACTGCTAGAGTAAAATCTTACTATTGATGTAGGATCTTCCAGGAGAAGTTAATGAGCAGAATTCCAGCTTGAGTTTAAAGAGAAGTCAGTATTATCTTCTTCCTTGCTTCTTCCTATTTCAAAGGAGCAACAGGCTATTAAGTAAAGTGTTGAAAGAGATGGGATCAGTATTGGCTGAAAATCATTCGCCCGTTGTCTTACCATCACGAATTTCCACAAATCAACCACAAGAAGCACTCTCGTGGCAAGCGTGTCCGTTCTCCTGCTTTTGCACAGCGATATTAAAATGAGGCGAGTTCTCTCGTCATGCAAGCCGGAAATCAACAGTATTCTAGAATACATGGTCGCTCTTCTGGTATGCCTAGCTGCCTTGCACAAAAGCTTGTTGATCTTACTCTGTTTTGTGATATGCCATTTTATTAGTAGTCTAAATCAGTTAGATGCCAACAGATTTATTTCTTGTTTTGTTTGCAGGCTTCAGAGGGCAATAAACATGACTATAGACGAAAGGCATGAGGTACAAAGAGCTTGCGATAGGCTTACAACTGCGACTACTACTCTTCTAGCTTAGTATTTGGCTTAATTACACTAAATGGATATTTCATTTCTTATGTAGTATATTATTCTTTTTTTGTTTTCAGTTTTATTTAAAATAGTCTATAATTTAATTAAATAGAAAAATATGATTTTGGTTTTTTTTTTTTTTTTTAAATTTAAAAAAATTAAAATTAGGGTAACGGTTATGAAATGTTAATTTGAATTTTTGTTTGAGAGGAAATATTTTTGAGATGTGAAAATGCTTACCTTTGAGAATTGGGAGTTCCATGTGCATCAGTGTATAACCTCCACTGAAGTGTGGTTGCGGACTTGGCGGCAAAGGTGTCTTCATCCTTTTTGGAAAATATATTCTCATATCAATCATGGGTTGAAAGATGTGTTTTATCATAGATAAGTGTTGGCGTTAGGCTATGAGTAACTTGAAAACGTAATTAGGCTACTTAACTAAAAAAAATACAATTAGATAATCTACAATTGTAAAATCATGCCTTTTGTTCAAGTGATTTGCAGCGGTAGGTTATTAATAAGTAATTAATTAAAAATTTAAAAAGAAATAAAATTTTAAAAACAAAAAAAAAATATGGGGTCTATGGCCCGTTGGAGACCACTAGATCCATAAAGACTGTTATGTCTCCATGGATCTGGAAGCGAAAGGGGGACAACAGTGGCGAGGTTATGCTTCTCGGCGGACGCGGACAGCGTTTATGATCCAAGAATAATGGCGCGACAGAACTCTAAGAAACACGACGACGAAGTTTTGGGTGTTTTGTAAATCATCGATTGGTGTTGGCGATGGCGAGGTGAATGGTGACGGTGTCAGCAGTAGGATGTCCGGTCATGGCGGTGGTGCTACTTCGATCTCCGGCTCGGCTCGGGGGTGGTAGTGGCTGATGGTGAAGCACAGTTCCGTCGAAACATGACGACGAAGCTTTGGGGTGTTCTGCAAATCGTCGATTGGTGTTGCGACGGCGAGGTGAATGGCGACGGTGTCGGCAGTAGGAATGTCCGGTCATGGCGGTGGTGCTACTTCGATCTTCGGCTCGGCTCGGGGGTGGTAGTGCCTGATGGCGGTGTTTTGGGTGGGAAGAGAAGGCGAAGAGTTCGATGGTGGCGAAACAGTGGTGCTTCCGGCCGGTGACCTCTCTCTCTATCTCATTGTTGGCGTTGCGTCCATGGCTGTCTTCCAGTCTCCAGATTCATGGTGATGATCGGAGACCTTTTTTTAATTTTTAACTAATCACCTGTTGGTAACTTGCCACTGCAGGTCACTTGGGACAAATTGCTTATTTGAGTAATTGACAATGTTGAATAGTCTAATTACACTTTTTTTTAGTTGAGTGGTCCAATTGGCATTTTCACGTTACGCTCGGTGGGCTAATTTGACGCTTTATTCATTTTTTATTTTTTTAATTTTTTTTTGGTGTACATAGATTTCCACCAAACACAATGACTAATCCCTTCCCTGAATTGTAAAGCACCTTTTTTTTTTTGTGGGACAGCTGGCTTGGAGATTTTAAGGTTGCTCCATACCCAAAGCCAAGTATCAAACTCTTAACATTTGGTTAAAGATGAATGATATTCCCATCAATCACACCCTCCATAGGCTATGTGTCTCCTTCTACTCCCTTTGATGTAGGGTTTTGCAATTAAATAATTAGAATAATTTTGGTTAATTGATTTAATTCAGTTAATTTAATCTGTAATAGCTACATCGATTTCGTTAGCAATTTTAAGTTGAAGTTTTAGAAAAGAATCACTTATCAGTTAATTTTGTTAAAAATTTTAAATTCACCCTAATTCTTTAATAATAGGGAAAATTGTATTTTTTGGTCATAAAATTATATATGTGATATAAACTTAGTCCTTGAATTAATACACGTAATCATCAACTCTTAAGATATACATGGAGTGACGATTTTAGTCCATTCGAGAATTATTTTTACCACCATTTTTTAATTTAATAAAGTGATTGATTTGATCCTTCAAGAATTAAAATCATCACTCCATGCATAATTTAAATATTAAAAGATAGTCAACATATAACTCAGGAACTAAGTCTATACCACGAATATAATTGGAGGACCAAGAATACAATTTTCTCTAAATAATAAGCAAAAATATAAAATATATTATTATGCATAATAAAATTATGATTAATGCATACAGTCATCAAATTATAATTTGATTCAATTATTTCCATAAATTTATTTTCGAATCAAAGAGTATGGTCCACCAAAATAAAAATTGGATGAATTTGTTTCAATTTATTATTAACAACGTGATGCCCACAAAAACCTATGTTGCAATAGCTAAAATTTTTAGTTATATTAAATATTTTTTTAATATTGGTATATAATATACTATATATAATTACGTTTATATTATATATTTTTAGGTATTATATATATATAGTATAGTAATATATAGTTATAATACTTAATATATATATTATAGTATATATTAAAAATTGGAAATTTTATTTTCAAATACAAAGCCTCCTTCTTAAAATACAAAATCTGTTGTGCATCTAAGTTAAGGTTAATGTGGCACGAAACTTTGGATGAATTGGTTGTGGCCTGTTTTCCTTCCTAGCGCACTGTGTGGCATGTAAGTATGTTTAAACGTGTGCACCGAGTATACAGTCCGCCAGAAATTGTTGCAGTGCGCCGCTGTGTTGCAATGAACTAAGTTTTGTATTTTAAGGGGTTGTATTGTTTTAATAGCACGCGCTAGTATCTAAAACATAATAAGTTCTCTAAATGCAAAAGTTATTATCGCCTGCATTTATGTGCCGCATGTATTTTCATGCTAATCATTTTGTAACATTGTGGGCTTTTACAGGTTGTATATAGCAATTTTTTTTTGAGGCAAAAATACCCTTACCGTTATACACTTCCGTTTTCTTTTTCATTACTTTTTAGCGGCGTGCACATGCATCCAACATATCTTTTATTTTTATTCTTTAATGATAAAATATTGTTGTAAAGACATTATATATCATTATATATTGAAATTAATATAAAGAATAATTTTTATTTCATTAGATTTTAATTGGGTAAAAATTTGGTTAGTTA
>VALG01003912.1:0-11526 GCA_009835305.1 Ipomoea purpurea | reverse complement strand
CTTTTTGGTCTTATGAATATGTACAAAATTCCTCAGTAGACAACGCGACATTTTATTACCTGCAAGTCTCCGTGTTGTGGCGTTGAAAGAACAGGGTGTGGAAGGGTGGGCATTAGGCACAGCCAAAGGCCTTGCGCATGACGATCAGATGACGGGATGCCTGGAATGCGGTCGCACGCATCTGGTGCAAGTGTGAAACCAGAGAAAGATACGTGTCTAACGACCAGGGGTGAACGCCTCGAACCGCGCAAGGATGCGCAGGAGTGTGTCGGGCTAGCAAGGCTTGTGCTCTCACAAGAGGGGCGGACCCTGCGGTTGCAGTATTTGTGCGACCAAACATCCGGCGCGGCGCGGAACAAGAAGGCGACATGGCTCCAGAGGCACTGGGTCTGCTAAGTGACCAGCCTATCACTGCAACCAAAGTAATGGTGTATGTGCTATGGTGTTGTGATCCTGGAGATGGTGAAGGGTACCCGGCTCTCGAGCTGGGCGGTGGAAAAAGTGGGTACCAGCAGGAAGCAGACTTAAAGAAAATTTTCTGGGGCAATAAAAAGGAATTTGTGTTAAAAGACGAGAGCTGGGTGGATGATGTTGTGGATACAAGACTGGAAGGGAAGTTTTGCAGGAGTCAGGCTAAGACATTGATTAAGGTTGGTCTTGCCTGTGTGGAGGAAGACAGAAACATGAGACCAACAATGGCTTCTGTCGTACAAACTCTGCTTGATTCTGAAGATCAAACAACAACAAATCTCCAAATGTTCTTTACATCTAAATCTAATCTATAAGTAATATCGATCTCTACTTTTTCTTCTTTTTGTACTCCAAATATGCATGATTTGTAATGCTAATTAATAATATAATTAATGTCTTTTGACTTTGATATATATGAGTATTGAATTTTAACACTGGAGCTAGCTAGTATAGGCTGAAGCCTCTAGAAGAATTCTACTAGCCCAACTTGTTGAATTCACTCCTTGCTAAGATATGCAATTTTATGTCATTTTTCCATTATTTTGGATTACTTTGAATAAATTAAATTGGTGGCGCTGAATGGCTGATTCTTTACTTATTCTGTTACATTATTTTTGAACTAGGGTTGCATTTGTTTTTTTATTTCTTTAATAATTTTCTGTACACAACAAATAACAATTACCAGTACAGTGTTATATACAATATATACACACGTCATATAAACTAAAATAACTCCACGTAAAAGTTATATCAGTGAGCCTAATTCCTAAACTTTATTTCTCATTTATAATGAAGAAACTTAATAGAAATGAGATTGTTGAAATATAATTAGTAACCAACATGCATTGCTTATTATTACTCCGTATTAATTAATGTATGTGTTCCTCGCCTTTACATTAATATTTATTTTTAGAGTTAATTCTATTTTTGATTTTAAATTTATAGATAGTTGTTCATTTTTAGTTCGTTTTTAGAACATCCCCATTTAATCTTAATATTATTGCGGCATTATCATTTTTTGGTCATCCGTCAAACAAATCATTGAATTGTAAATGTGAAATGAATTATTGTGAAATAAATATAATGAATTATATTGTAAATATGATAATATGATAATGAGTTCTAGTACTTTCAAAATCTATTCTCTCAAATTTACTCGCAAACATTGATAGACTATTTTCTTCATATGGTCAATGTGCATACATACAAAATGTTAAGTGTGGGATAAAAGTTGAGAGTAAAGAATGAGAGTACTACATATAATGTTTTTCTACGATAATAGAGTCTATTTTTAAATATGAAAGAGTGTTTAATTTGATGGATGGTTTATTTTGATTTAATGCCATAATTCAGCGTTGAAGCTTTGAATCCATGGCAAGTGTCATGTCAATTGAATTGTTTAATTTGACACGCATCAGTAGATTAATTAATAAATTAAATGTTGTGTGTTGAAATTAATTTCAAACGACCAAATTAAACAAATGCAAGAATGCATGCATGGCGCATTCAAGCTCGATCTTCAGGTGTTATATAATTAAATCTGCATGTCTGATCTAATGTGTTCCTACAAACTCATCAACTCTGATCTTTTCCGCCATGGTTAACCTTCATTACTTAACAACCTCTCTACTTTTCTCCTTCCTCCTCCTCTATTCCTTTCATTCAATTCAACTGCCGAAGCTAAGCATCTGCTTCATCAGCTGGAAAGAGGCCATTCTCTATCCGTTGAGGATGCAGACTCCACTTTTCTAACCTCCCCCAGACAACACATTCTCCTGCGGCTTCTATGGATTGGGAAGCAATGCTTACTGGTTCGCAATATGGTTCACAAATTCCAGGGACAAAACTGTTGTTTGGGTGGCCAACCGGACAACGCCTGTCAATCGCCGCAGCTCCAAGGTTTCGCTCGGAAAAAATGGAGCTTTAACGTTAACTGATGTCGACGGCAAGATCGTGTGGGAGATTACTACCACTGGAAGTGGTGTTAATAGAGCTGAGCTTCTTGAAACGGGGAATCTTGTTCTCAAGAATCAGGAAGGGGATATTCTCTGGCAAAGCTTCGGTTGTCCCACTGATACTTTACTGCCTTCCCAGGTGTTCACCAAGGACTACAAGCTCATATCTCCATAAGGGAAGGGAGCTTTGAACCCGGCTACTTCAGATTATTCTTTGATGGTGATAACGTGCTAAAGTTGGTATATGATAACCAAAGATGTTTCTCGTGAATATTGGCCTGACCCTTATTTTGATGTGTACACCAAACGAGAGAACCAACTATAATGGTACTAGAATTGCTTTTCTCGATAATCTGGGAAGGTTTTCGTCTACAGATAGAAGGGAGTATAATTTATATACTTAAACGCTAGTGATGCCGGTTCTGGGATCAAGAGGGAGGATGAAACTGGACATTGATGGGAATCTCAGAATCTGTACAGCTTGGATGATTCCACTGGGCTGTGGGAAGATAACCTGGCAAGCCCTTCAAAAGCCATGCGGCGTACATGGAACCTGCGGAGGAAATGGTATTTGTAATTATGGTCCAGAGCCCAAGTGTTCATGTCCTCCAGGGCATGTGATGATGAATTCGAGTGATTGGGGAAGAGGGTGTAAGGCTTTGTTCAATATAACAGATTTAATACTCAGCCAGTGAAGTTCTTGGAGATTTCTCATGTGGATTACTGGGGATTTGATCTCAACTACTCTGAAACCTCCTCGCTGGAAGACTGCAGGCGTATGTGTTTAGAGGATGAAGGGGTGTGTGGCTTTCACTTACTGGAACAATTGGAGAGATAAGATGTGTTTCACCAAGAACAGACTTTTCAACGGCTACAGATCCCCAGATTTTCAGGGAAGTACATTCCTAAAACTCCCCCAAGATCTGCCAGTGCCGGAATCAGGTACAGTGATCCTCAACCGTTCTAGACTTGGTATGTCCAGAAAAGGTAGCAGAAGTTATGGTGGGTTCTCCTTTCAATGTACGAAGAGAAAACTAGGAAGTTGATATGGGTTTATCTCTACTCGTTTTGTTTAGCAAATTGGTGGGGTTGAAGTTTTTTGCTTTTGTGGTTGGGGTTGGTGGGGTTTTATTCAGCAAGCATGGGGTTCCAGCTTCAATTGGAGAATGGAATGATGGCATGTTATCCAGTCAGTTCAGGAGGTTCACTTACGCAGAACTGAAGAAGGCAACAAAGAATTTCAAGGGGTGGAGCTAGGGAGAGGAGGCTCGGGTGCAGTTTACAAAGGGCGATTTGAAAGATGGAAAGGCGGTGGCAGTGAAGAGGCTCGGAGATGAGTTTCAAGGAGAAGAACAGTTCTGGGCAGAGATGACCACAATCGGAAAGGATCAACCATATGTATTTGGTGAGAATGTGGGGGTTTTTGTGCAGAAGGGAAACACCGCCTTTGGTCTATGAATATGTACAAAATTCGTCACTGACAAGCACATTTATACCTCGAATTTTCTTGGTGGAAGAAAGGTTTGGAGGTGGCATTAGGCACGGCAAAGGGCTTGCATATCTTCACCATGAATGCCTGGAATGGGTGATCCATTGTGACGTGAAACCAGGAAAATATACTTCTAACCAGTGACCTCGAACCCAAGATTGCAGATTTCGGGCTGGCCAAGCTTCTCAAAGAGGCGACCCTGGATCATATTTCACCAAATTCGGGGACAAAGGTTACATGGCTCCCGAGTGGGCTCTAAACCAAGCCATCACTGCAAAAGTTAGATGTCTACGGTTATGGCGTGGTGATCCTGGAAATGGTGAACGGAAACAGGATCTCTAAGATGGGTTGCGGAAGAGGGTGACGATTCCCCAGGAAACAAACATGAAAAAGTTTGTCATGGCAGTGAAAGGGAAAATGAATCGGAGAAGAGACATCATGGGTGGATGATATAGTTGATAAAAGACTGGAAGGGAAGTTCAGCAGGTGGCAGGCTAAGACACTGATCCAGGTGGGTCTTTCATGCGTGGAGGAAAACAAGAACTTGAGACCTCAATGGCTTCAGTGGTACAAACGCTGCTGGAATGTGTAAACGAAACGGCGGCATTACAAATTTCAGACGTAGTCCCATGCAACATTTGAGACGTATATGTATATATATTGTCACATAAAACTGTAACAGAACGATAGTGTGAGATTATATTTAAAATGAGCATATTCTATGTGCGCACAAATATTTGGTCCAGTCTGCTGTCTGCTGAGTCATTAAGTCACCCCTGGTTTAATTTATATCCTGCTCAATCAAGTCCGGATGTGGGGTCCTTGTAGCTGGGGATTCAACCTTTTATAGGAGAAGAAGAAAATGGTGTTTTTATGTTGTTTGGTTCTTAAAATTCTTTTTTATTGAAAAATGAATTCCTCACATTTGAGAAACAAAATTTGAAGTAGTGGGTAATATTTTGTTTTTCATAATAATTGGGAAGAAAAAATAAGCTGTCATGATTATTTTACCATTATTATTCTTGCCTAATTACCTGTGTATATTTAATTTCTTCGCGTTTGCAGCTTTAGGAAAATTGTGCTGAACAGCTATTGAACAATTGTCTTGAACAGCTTCCAGCGTGCAGCTTTGGTGATGAACAACTAGTTGTGTGAATCTTTTTTAAGTTCCAAAACCATATTTAACACCAAATATTTATAACATTATTATAATAAAATATGCAATGTAATTATAAAATGTATTTTATAAATTATAATATTTTAATTTATAAATTACTATCACTTTTATTATCATTACTAAATATTATTATTGTATAGGTTTATATTGGTCATTATATTCATTATTCATTACAATTATAAATCAAACTAAACAATGAAATTCGGCTATTCGTTTCGGAGGGTTTCAATGGACAATCTAGTTTGATTTATCTCCTTGGGTACTTCGTTGGCTAAAGTTTCAAGGCGAATTTACCCAGTGCACACTCTCAAAGAATAACGGTGAATTTCCCTCATCATTCCTTTAAAAAAAAAAATTGAAAATAATTGTAAGTTTTCTCGTCCCTTAAAAAAAATATTTATCGCTACAAGAAAACATAAATAAATTATGCATTTATGTTCACACCCTTTGGATGCTATTTGTGTAATAAATAAAAATAAAAGAATAATTTTAAAAAAATTATTGATGTAAATTGAATGCTGTGGTAGTTTTTTTTTATTTTTATTTTTATAATACTACTATTCTATTACAATGCACATAACTATTTTGTCAACTTACTGGAACACAACCAGTCAATACCGTATCTATTGGATACTATGGTGGTTAGTTTGGATATTTTTGGTTTACTCGATTGTAGAATTTAATTACTTTTCATCTAAATTTTACATGTAATAAAAATTAAATTAAATATTAAAGACCAGAAAAAGAAACTCCTTAGTTAAAAAAGTAAATGTGACTTTCCCCAGCCCTAAATAAAATTTAAATTAATCCCAAAATCTTTTTGTTTTGTTTTGTTTTGTTAATGCAATAGTGAAGTTAATTTCAATTTCTTAATTCATGGGTTATAAAAGCATGAGATGACGTAAAGTTCTTTCCTCTTAACTACATATCTCATGATTAATTCGAATTTCATAATGTATAGAGTATGAATAAGATGACGTGAACCTCTTTCTTGACTAAACCTCTCTCTTATAAAAAAATTAATGTGACGAACACTTTGTCCTTTAATTGAGTCAACCTGATACATACAAACGAGAATTAATTTAAATATTATACGAAGAACGAATTTTAAGACGTATTTTATAGTTAGAACTTACACAAAATATCTTGTGCTCTAATTAAATTTAGAACAAAAAAAATAAATAAATAAAAAGTAAAGAGATCTCAGATTTGAGCACTAAAAATGCATCTACTAAGACCCTACCCGACAGCTTACAGCTGAGAAACCTGTGGTATTAAAAGTATTCTCGTACGTCTCAAAATAAATTATGACCCATAAAAAATAAAATAAAATAAAATAAAGTAGGAACCTATTTCAGCCTTTGGCCCAAAAACAGTGGATTGGGTCCACCGGTATATCCAACCCCATAATTGTTGCCCACTTCTTTTGGCGACCCTAGAGTCATTGTACCTTTGGTGAATCCAATAAATGGTGTTCACTGATAGGGCTAGTGGCAAACTTTTCTTTCTCCAATTATTATTGCATGGACAATAAATAAAAAAAAGTACATTTTTAATATTCTAAAAGTACATTATTTATGTAAATGTATTTTTTTTAAATACATTTTTAATATACTAAGGGTACATATTTTATATGTATAAAAAATAATGTACCTCAGTAAAAAATAATGTACTTTTAATATATTTAAAAATATACCTGATATTCATGGTCCACACAATAATTTGCATCTTTTCTCTTCTTTTTTTTTTTTTTTTGAAAACTTATAAACATAGGTGTCTAGTATAATACTTTATATTAAAAATTTTAGATATTTATATTATTAAAAATAATAATAATAATGTAAAATATTTTTATAAATTTGATATTTATATTTAATGAATAACTAACTTATAACTCTAATATATAATGACTATATTTATTATTATTATTTTATTAATTATTATTATTATTATTATTATTATTATTATTATTATTATTATTATTGAAGAACATAATAAAATATATGATAGATGCATAACAATAGTAGAAAAGATAACGGAATTTATAGTCTTATAACGGCAGGGGTATGTTTGTCCAATAAATTTGTATAATACAACTCTTATTGCATAAAGGTTTTTTTTAAACATAACGAAAAAAACGGGCATAAATTGAATGTATAACCTTCATTCCACACTTATTAGTTTTTACAAAATAATCAAATTGCTACTTAAATCTCTCTCTCTCTCTCTTCTCTCTCTATATATAATATATATCATATATATATACTATATATATATATATATATATATATATATAGTATTATATATATATATAATATATAATATATATACTATATATAAAGCAAATGATTAGGAAAATATTTTTCCCTCCAAAGTGTGAACAGCATTTATTGTCATTCACGTCAGTTTATAAATTCATGTAATTTTAATAGAGGTGAAACTTTGGAAGAATGACCAAGGATCGAGTCTCACCAGCGGCAGTGTGGGAGCAACCTCTTCAAAGTGAGGGCTCCTTTGTGCGCAATGAGCACCGGTCTAGCTCTGTGATTCATGTTCAGTTGAGTCACCATGATTTACATCCTCCCCAAATACTCTGTCGGGCCGGGGTGTGGGCTCTTAGGGTTTGGGTTCAACCTTTTGGAAAGAATGTATTTTTAATTATAAATCAAATCAACATCAACATATTAATGATTTTGTGGTTCACTGGTATTTGGTTGCTCTCCTATGTGGGAGGGGGGTATTCCCTTCCTTTGTAATAAAAAAAAAAAATAAAAAAAATCAACATCAACATAACACGTCTATATCATTAATTTATAAATATTGCATATATATTATATAAAAATTCAACTTTTTGTTAACTCCAAAATGCTTAACAACTAATAGTCTTATAGCCATTTACCAAACATGGTAAATTCATTTTCATATCTCCTCCATGTCATATAAAAAAAACCCACTAAAACTATCTTTAACCCATGCAAATTTTTCTCACTTTCAAAATATCATATCACTAAATCTGTAATTATTCACTACTTAATCTCAATCCATTCAATTTTTTCTCTTTCTTATAATAATAAAAAGAAAAAGACATTGTTTTCATATTATACAAAATTAAAATGAAATTGAAGGAAGAATGATAAAGAGAGATGAGATGAAAAGATTAAATAGCATGCACAAAATTTCATTATTTGCAAAATCCCATTCCCTACATGCTACAAACAAGAGCAACCTTACCAATTCCGAAGTCCAAACATACACTTAAAAAGGTTTTAAGAGTTCATAATTTCAACCCCACTCTTTTGGACACTTTGCCTAGGATTACATACCTTGTCTGGCAAAAAATTGAGCAGCTATATATTCATTGCTGCAAAGATACATCATTGAATAGAAGCAAGCAATCATTTTGGGTGGACATTTATGGCTGTTATTCATCACAGCAGAACTAACATACCTTTTTTTTTTTTTAATCAGAAAGCTGCAATCTCAGAAAGGCCAGTCAGTTTTGGATAATAATGCTTGATATCATCATCATCTTCATAAAATATGAAATTGAAGCCTAATCTAGTTTCTATAGCAAATTCATGGCTGACCCATGGCGGGCGTCAAGCAAAACATGGCTATCCTCCGATGATGTCTCTTCCGAATTGCGTGTTTTGCGCTTCGAACCCAGACAGTACAAATCCTTCGCTGCTTGCATCCAGCCCGAAGCGCTGGGCGGCGTTCACCGGGAAGGAATCCGACAAGCCAAGCTCGTTGTTTTGGTGAAGGCCCAGGGTTAAGGAGACGCTGCTGCTTCCGCCGCCGGCGGTGGCGGCGCCGATTCCCAGGCGAGAGTGGTGGGACAAATTGCCGTACGATAGATCCATCGCCGCCTCATCGCTCCCCATGAAATTCTCAGCCTCGTTCCGTGTTCTCTTTGTCGGAAGTTCTTGAATTTGGTGCATGGACGCAGATGCATCTTCACAGGCCACAGAATTCCTCATGCTTAAATGCTCGCTTGGATTGTTGTGATTCTGTTCTTTGGTTTGTGAATTCTTTTGCGCTTGCCGCGTTTCCAGATTGTGAATCTCTTCCACCATAGGCTTCCATAGCTAACCCTTGCATTGATGAACCAGTTAGACACCTGTTTCATCATCAACATCAAAGAATCCTTCAATTCCCAACAAAGTTTAGCAGCATTAATTTGACAAAGAAAACCAGTGTTGAAGAAGATATGCTTACCTGATTTCTCGAAAGACCTGTCTGTTTAGCCAACATTATCTTGTCTGTGTCTGTGGGATAACTGCAAAGGTGACAATATCAATTGTATTAAGTAAAGATATGAACTTTATGTCTCCAAAACGAAATCCCAGAACAGGCTACCAGATTTGATGAATTAACATATAACTTACGGGTGGAGAAAGTGATCAAACAACCATGCTCTGAGCACGGTGACTGCACGTTCTGGTAACCCCCGTTGGGGACGCCAGACAGGCTGATGTTCCATTAACCCAGCATTACGAATAGCTGTGCTTTGGAGTAAAGTCCTTTCCCCAGATTTTCAGAGCTCGGAGAGGCCTCTCCCTCGTAATTCATATGGCCTTGCGATTTGCCTATAAACTGCAGCTGCTCAGTTATGGCGTCTTTCAAGCATCTGAAATGCTTCGACATGGCTTTCAGTGCTAAGTTTGCAAAGGGTGCTGCATTGTTTAGAGCAAAACGATTCAAAAGACGCAACAACAGCTTGCAGCTGTTGGTAGTACTGCTTATACCTCCTGTAAACCTATTGTAGATGAAAGGTGTTCAATAATCAAACACAAAAAGATTCAAACTTTTTTACCTAACTTTATGAATAATGCATTATGTAAAACCCAGAACCTGAAACTTCATTGTTAAGCTACAATAAAACCTTATTAACTGCCAGCAATCCTATAAGAAATCTTACAACCTAAAGGTGCTTATTTATATGGAACATAAGCAGCATTTTCTTGGTGGTTTTCAATCCCATGCCCCTCACGAACCCCTCACGAAATCAGCAAGAGTTCAAGATTTTGTCAAATTTCATCATCAATGGCATATTAATCAGTATAACTTGGTGAAACAAGAGATCAAATTCCTGATTACAAATACTCCAGATTATTAGGAAATAAAAATGCTCTGGAAAAGAAAAGAAAAATGCCCAGAGACCAAAGTGAACAATATAAAATGGAGGGCATAAACAAAGGTTTGAGAATAATCTTTCTCCCAGAGCATAAATCTATGCAAAGATAATGGCAGTGAGCATTCCACAATGAGAAAAATAATAGTGCAGAAAAGACAGTTGCAAGTACCTTTCTTCCTATAGCTGGGATAGTTTGTGTGAGAATAAACGTTTAGAAATTGATTCCTTCAATAACTTTTTGTACAAAATAAACACCAAACTTAGTGACATTATCACCTGTTACAACTCTTTCTTATATTGTCAGACACTTTATGGCACCGATCTTCGTGCATATATTCCCCCTAATCACCTTTTCCCAAAAGACGATTTAATGATCCAAAACAACTTCAGTACTGCCTAAAACATAAGCATCTATGGCTTGCATGCTATCATATATATGCTAAGAAAGCTAGCAGTTCAACTAACCTTCTTGGTTTTACCCGGTCAACTATGGGAAACTAAACTTCTGGTAACTTTGTCGGCTAGGGTTACAAGGCAGGTTTCACTTGTCACTAAAAAATAAATAAAATAAAATAAAGGTAGCACTTGATCATATTCTCCTATGCTCTAAGTCATGCAACACCACAAATTGGATATTTGCATGTTGGTAAACGGCAGATTGAATTGATCGCATACTTTAAAAGAAGTCACAGCATCCACCAATAATGCAATAACACAGTTGGATAACGCTTTTCCATATAAAAACTAGAGTAAGTAGGGTAAGCCATTAGAATCAAAAATAACAAAATTCACCCTATACACCATGTGAGAAGCACTTAGAAGTATTTTCAATGCAACACACACACAATCTCCATACTATTTTGGTTTGAAACAGTGGCTCACGATTATTCATAAAGACAAGCTGAAGTAGTCTTGATATTTCATCTTTGTTACATTCCAGCGTCTTGAGCTAGCTATTATAAAATTATTGAGGCAGAACAACCACAGTAGATGGTGCATAAAGTTTAAGGCTTAATAGAAAACGACAATTGTTTTGGGAAGTGAATAATAATTAATACTAGTCCATAGTCCATAGATGAAGATTTGATATGAGTGAAAGAAATGAAATTACTACTCTCAATCTCAGCATTGATAATTAACCTGGATTTCTTCCTTCCTTGTGCTCACCTCCATCATTAGAATTTGGACGAATTCATCATAACCGAGTTGTCACATGGGAAGGTCCATCAAAGCGTGAATCAGCTTCCAGGCTTTCAGCATAATAACACCCCTAAGTTCCACATCACAAAACCTACCC
>VALG01003911.1:5367-16543 GCA_009835305.1 Ipomoea purpurea | reverse complement strand
TGCGGATCATTGAATGGCACTGCGGCACCATCTGATATGTTGGTGGTTGAAAGGTGGGTTCGTCGGTGGGGGCATTAGTTGCCCGGGAGCATAAGGGGTGGGATTGTAAGGTGGAACCTGGAGGTATAGGTTGGGAACTATATAAGACGGATGGAGTTATACGTTGGAACTTGTATAAGGTTGGAGAATGAATTGTGTGCTTTGTTGACTACTTGCTAATTGATTGTATTGAATGCCTTAGATTTGCATGTTTATCTACATTGTTTATGTCTTGCATTGCATGACTAGGATGTCTATGAGTTTTATGATTATTCTATGATATTGAGTCTGTTATATGACTGAGTCTTGATCTTGAATTTAAACTAGAGGTCTCGTAAGATTATATATTATAGTATATATATATATATATATATATATATATATATTCCATTTCAAAATGAGTTTTTCTTATATCTACCATATTGTACTTAACGCGTGTGGAGTGAGGTTTACCCCAGGCATTATTCGCTGACGGTTGTTATACTGAATATTTTTCAGGTGATGAGCTTTAGCTTTGGAGCGCGCTAGTCAGAGCCTTGGACTTAGCTCAGTTAGTTTTAGCTCAGGTGGTGGCCTTGTGTGCATTGGGATGTATCGATATTTGATTTGAGGATTCCTTATGCTTAATTAGTTTAGCCTATGCGCCTAGGTTTTCAAACCTAGGTGTGACATAGCACCCCGACTCTTATGGATAGCTTCATGCTCTATTTGGGATTTAATCAATGAATTCACCTTTATTTATAAGTTTTAAATACCTTGAAATTTAGGGGTGTTACACAGGGATTGGCCCATACCAAACTTCATTTTACTTTTATGTATAGGGCCTTGGTGTATAAGGATGGACATTTGGTTGAGGTGTGCACATCGTTCCCACTAGTGGACTCGACTTTAAGGCCTCTTCAAAATAGAAGGTGAACCCAACTAAAACTTTGATTCATTTTACTCTTCTTATCCTTTAAAGTGCATCATATCCCTAGCTATTGAGGCCTTGAAAATTGTGCATGATATACTTGCTCATAACATGAGGAATATCACTTATTTGAACTTCATACACTGTCATAATCATTCCGACACCTTGGAAAAAATCTATGATCACACATTTCACTTATTGAACACTAGAAAAAAAAAAAGTGTTTGTTTCTCTTGCTTGAGGACAAAGTGTGACAACCCAAAATGTTTTCTCCAAATTTCTATTAATAAAGTTTCAAAATAAATTTATTTTATCCCTACAAATGATTTTTGGCCAAACAAGTAAATAAATATTTTAAACTCTTTCCAAATGATTTAGTATAAAATATTTATATATTTATTTATGGCTTTGAAAATCTTATTAAAAAATAATATATTTACTTACCAAACTCTTGACTCAAAGTCTATATAGAAGACCTGTGAAACTGATAAACTAGTTTTGACCCAAACTTGACTTCAAAATAAACCCAACAATATTTCATTAGTCAAATCCCTCTAATCTTAAATCTCTAACCCATGTCTTTTACTCCTAACATTGTGTACTTACAATTTTACCCTCAAATTAAAACCCTAGCTATAAGGAGCACTATTCTACTCCAACCCTTCGTGCATTTTCTTCTTCTTCATTTGGCAGCTCTCTCTTGTGCCTCTCTCCCTCTTCTCTATCATCTTCATCTTCTTCATTTTAGAGATTTTTCTAGCAAAGCTTAGGGTTCAAATTGGTAAGCGTCTCCTCCATTTTCTCTCTTCTACCATTCTCCCTTCATTCTTCCTAAGCTGGTTGAATATTGTTTGTGTATGTATGTTGTTGTTGGTGGTCTTGGATTATAGAGGGTGAAGAGAAGCCTAGCTTGAGTTCATAGAAGAGAAGTTCTTGAGGTTGAAGCTAGAAGCTCAAAGGTATAAACCATAAACTCCCAAACTATTATTTTAGTCTTGTGTGTTAAGGATGATATAGATATGTATTGTGTTTGAGCTTAGAGATGGAAGAATGCATGTTTATGTTTATTATGTTTTGGTTTGTTATCTTGTTGTTCTTGTTTGGAGAAGTGTTAGAGGTGTTCTGTAATCTGGAAATTGGGATTTTGGTTCATCTGATAAAATTTCACGAGCTCACTGCCTCCATTTCTTTTTGGCTATGTGGAGCCTACCAAACGGACCCCAGATGGATCCGTTGGTAAGCCCGTCACCTGCGGATCAAAGTGGCGGACCTTTAGAGGATCCGCCACTCAAGGCCGAGACTTGGCGGAGCCCGCAAGCTCCGCCACCTAGCCCCGCCAGGTTAGTCTGGAGAATGGGCCCTTTGAGGCTTAATCTACTTTGGTTGTTTTGGACCGAGAATAGTGGGCCCGTGAGACTTGGAGACTCAGGCTTGTAATGACACGCTAGTATGAAATGTGCCTATGTGATTTGTGTGTAAATCCACTTTTCCAAATCATGCATGATCTATGATTTTTCCTAAGTGCTTGAGTACCTTAGAGCATGAAGGTTGAGAATTATTATTGGCTTTAAGTCATGAGATGATTTGATTAAATGCTCTATTTGCATTGTCTAGTTCATGAAAGTAAGATTGGCATGATCATATGGATTTCTATGCATGTGTTACTATTTCCTAAACTTTTGTACATAAAACCTATGTTTTCATATTGAAAAGCGTTTTGCATACATCAGAAGCTTTATATTAATGCCTTAGGCTATTTTCAAAACCCTTATATTTGAAAACCTATATATGTACTCTTTTGAAAAGCATGCATGTCATATGATCCCGCTATAAAAAGGAAGTTTCATTAGCTATATACTATTATTATATGAAGTGTGGAAAACCTATTTTTGAGGTCCCGTTAGGACTATTGGACACCGCGAAATCCAAATTCAATTAAGGGATTAATTGAGTAATTAATCCTATTTCAATTAGTGAATTAATTCCTAAAATCCTGAAAATTCAATTACTTGGGGACTAGTAATTGACTAGTCAACCCCAAAGTCAAAGTTGTACCTTGAGCTTGGTAAGAGTTCCCTTGTTCCTTACACTTCCTAATGTTAGTAAAAGTATTCTTGACATCACTTGGTGTTAGTATTGATAACCTAACCTAGTAGACCATCTTCATTCTTTCCTTACACTTTCTAAAAATCTAGGCTCCACCTTCTCTCTAAAAAGGTGTGGTAGCTTTTCTTTCAAGCCAAGTTGGAAGCCTTTGCCAAAACTTCAAGAGTTTGCTTCAAGATTCACCTTTCCATATTAGGCATCTAGGATCGTAAGTAAGATCTAAGTTCATCTTGTGTTTTTGTTTCATCTTAGGTGTCTTTCTTAAAGATAGGATCTTTATGATCTTTTGTATGTTCTTGAAAGTGGGTTTGAAGGTAGCTTGTGAGAGCTTGTTGAGTTAAAGTGAACGTTTTAGTCTTCAAGAGGTAGCCCATGCTCTACAAAAATCATTGCTACTCTAATAATGTGAGTCTCTTGATTCACTTTGAATTTTGCTAAGAAATGTGAGTGTTTGCATTTTCTTGTAAAATGCATACCTAGAGCTTGTGTGTAGGTTCATTGTGCCATTGCTGGCATTTCCTATGATTCAAGTTCATTTTTTGATTGGGTGGAGGATTTTGGCATGTTTTGGACTTGAATTTGAGCTTGGAGTTTAAAATCCCCGAAGGATTAATTTGGCACAAGTGGTACCCGCGGCAGAACGGCGGGTAGGGGTCCAACCCGCCGCCCACCCGCGGGGTACAAATGGTGAAGGAATCTTGTACCCTGCGGGCGGAACCACGGGTAGGGCCCTACCCGCGGGGTACATGGTGTGGTTTTCTGGGATTTTTTCCTCGTGATTCTTTTGACTCGGTATTTTGTCATTGACTTCCCGATGTTCTGTCTGGGAACTATCTGAGTGTCTTCTTGATGTTCTCGTATTGTCTAAGAACCTATATGGTTAGCTATCCATGTAGGTCTTTCGGTTCTTGAACGTGCTAAGTGTTCAAATTGTGTTTCGTTTGTAACCGTGGATGAGTCTTGTGTGTTCTTCAAGAACTGCCGTTTGGTTTACCCGTTTGATAAGAATGCTAGTATTGGTGGTCTAACATGCTAGCTCCCCGTGTTGTTTGACCTTCGATTTGTTGAGATAACTTGTACAGCTTATTCATCCATTTGGTTGTTGGGACCTGTGTTCCATTCCTTGATTGAGTATTTTTCACTACTTCGTTGTGATCATTGATTGATACCTGTTGTGGTGTGATGCGTTGTCTGGCTTTACCTGGATTGCACGATTAGTGGTATGGGACACTAGTCACCAAGGTATTGCAGCGGTCCCTCGTGACGTGAATTATGGAGTTGTGCCTTTGTGTAAGAGTTCACGTGATTGGGGGCATGTGTTATCCGTGTGTGTTTACGGTACCTCGTGTACTATGAAATCGGTGGTTCTGTTGGGGTCGTTGGAGGGGGGACGACAGTCCCAGGAGGGAAAATGTGGACTTGGTTGTACAGGGGTCCTGGAGGTAATGGTTGGAAGATGAAATAAGGTTGGGGTAGCCATAAGGTTGGAACTGGGCATAAGGAAGGCATATCAACTCGTGATGGGTGATGTCACGAGGGCTTGTGTAGCCATTGTTGTGAGTTCTTCACTGTGACGCTGTCTAGTCACAAAGGCAAGTGTTGCATTGGCATGTGGTGCCGTGGCTGATCTTATCCGTTGCGTTGGCACATGTCGGGTTTTGACTCTATTGTGAATAGATGCATACCTGAACTCTTGAAGTTCTATGTTGTTTCCTTTGTTTAGCATCGTCTTGGAGAATGCGGCGTTCCTTCCAAACTGCTTGATATCAGACAAAGTGTGTTCTACCCACACTGTAACTGTTTAGAGTTCGAGACAGAGTAAGGTGTGAGCAGTCTTAGATTTTTTAGAAGTGTAAGGAAAGATAGGTGTTACTATACTTTGGTTTTATACTTTATGAATGAGTAATGGTTATACTAGTTTATAGTGTTTAACAATACTAACACCAAGTGAATAATGCAAGATATAATTACCTATTACTAAACATTTTAGATATATTCGGCTTCGTGAAAAAATACGAACTTTACAACGTGAACCTCTATATCTCTCATTACCAAGTAGCATATGTATTTAACAACTTTGATCCTATTGTATTCGGTGTTTACTATCACTACACATTATTCGTGATACCATTCCCCAAGTATGAATTTCAGGATTTTCCGAGGAATAATGCGCGTACTAATTGACCAAATTAGGTATGATTGATAACTCCTATCAAGTGAGATCCTCTCTTAGGCAGATGAATTTGGATTTCGGGTTTTGTCACGAATAGCCAACGGGAAGCCCTCCAAAACATAGGTTCCCACACCCTTCATATTAATAAATAAGTATATACTAATGAAACTCCTTCTTATAGCGAAATCATAAACAATGCATTTTCAAAAAAGAGTACAATATATAGGTTTCAAAATATAAGTTTTGAAAATGCCTAAGGATTAAATAAACCGTCTGATGTTATGCAAAAACCATTTCAATATGAAAAACATAATTTTATGTTTACAAAAGTTTAAGAAATAGTTAACACATCATAAGAAATCCATATGACATCCAATCAACTACTCATGAACAGACAATGCAAATAAGCATGGTAATCTAGTACTCAAATATGCTCTATTCCATGACTAGTATAGAGCCCTTAAACCTCTTAAAAATCTCTAATTTGTGGCCCTTGTGTGCCAGCTTATAGCACGAATAAGTACACCTAGAGCAGACATATCGAGAGATAAGATAGATAAAACATATCCTATTGTATGCTTCGTGCGTTCAGTCCTATTGTCAGCATGTGAGCGATTGCATAAAGCAGCACACCACGATTCCGAGTCTATTCTATATATCTTATTCTAATCCACATGTCTAATATCCTTATACCTTGCTTTCTTTGTCTTCCGCCGTGTGATCATCTTTTATAGTTCCATATATCTGCATGTTATCTAAACGCGCCTGTAGTCTCCATAATACACTCAATCAGGCCCATCTTTGTTCTCACGTCGGCGAAAAACAGAGGTCCAATATAGATCAGATACAATCTCATCAACAAGCGAGAGACACCAGAAAAAGAGATCACCAGAACAATGACCGAGCAGAAAAAGAAATATATCCGGTGATAGCAGAAAGACCTATAAGACGCTCGCCATATGTAGATCAGGCCTTTGTAACTTGTGAAAGTTTCGAACCTCTCCGATAGATTAGCGTCCTACCGAGCTTTGTGATTCCCAAAGTTACTACTCGCTGGCTGGAACCTTGACGGCTAGGGCGGTACCAATCGCACAACTCAAAGTATTACTGATAGCCCGTTGATTTGTAGTCCCCATATAGACAGAAAGAAAGGAAAAAGCCATAGAACAGAACCAACAGAGAATGAATCACATAGGTGAGCTTCGAGGCGAGATGAGTTCAATAGTATTAGGATGAACAAAATCCCATTTCCTAGGATCACAGAACATCTCAACACTGGCATCCATAGTATCAGCTGAGCCCTGAAATAGGATCATACAACGTAAAGATAGAGTCGAAAGTAACCCACCATACCTCCCACGAGTTTGAGGACTAATAATATCATAAAGTCAATCGGTAACTGTGCAACGCCATCCTTGTGCTTAAACAACAAAACCATAGTATCGACACTAAGGCTAAAAACAGCCAGCTATCTGCAGTATTTTATCACTGAGCCACATATCAACCATAATAGCGATCCCAAGATTCATCAGAAAGAAAAGTAGAGGAATAGAGAACAAGAGAATCATGAGATAGTATAATTAGCGGGTCCTCTCGACAGAATAAGCACTGATACTTCTAATGTCTATCTCAACTCTATCAAACGAATCAGAGAGCGCAGGCATAAGAAACGCAAAGCCTAGACTAAATTTGCTGCATTTGACAGACTTCTGTATATTATAGAAGAAATGACTCACGCGAAATTTGATACTAATCTTGCTATACATACAGTAATTACACTATATCACCCAATATTCACATTATTCTTATAGAAATATACAGAGATATGTTTACATTATCATTGCCAAGATAGAAGAGCATGCTAAGTTACAATAAAGAGGTTTAGTGTACGCTAAATAAATCGCAATATACATTGTATCTTAAGACCCTTACTGATGAGTTGAATGCTCTAAAAAAGAACTCTCAATAATAATAATAAGTATAAGATATTGCCATGATTTATAGTGGATGAAGAGAGATGGATGAATAAATCTGACATGAAAATTCATGGAGTCTTGAGCTCTGCACATTAGATATAGGGAAGCTATATATTAATAGGCACATTGATGATCGCTATCAATTAAAATGACCGCCAAATGATTATGCTTATGATGGATGATTAATGGAGCAGTATGTATTGAGCCTTGTCAATCACCAACAGAAGTCTACAAACGTATCATCATATCCACACGTCTGAGAAGACCCCATGTTAGAGACGATACGTGAGAGAGAATTGCAGAACGTAAGGTTGACTAATTCAAATAGGGAGGGGCAGTTATAGAGTCATCTGTTATCGACGAGGCAAAATTCCTTTCAACCAACTACTTAACAGTTTCACACGTATCTAGCTAGAAGGAGAGTCCATATTATCTAGAGGTCTTAAGGTCTTAGTGATCAGTCGATGTTATAACATCACTCCAAAGGATCATATATGAACTACGGACAATACAACCGTTTGATCATTTATTAATTTCTTTCATTAATAGCTAAGTGAAACGACGAGGAAAGTGAGCGCATACTCATACACAAATACTTTTTGCTTATTGTGTTTCTTCTCCCAACACATTCATATGCCATTGTGTTCAGAAAAAATGTTAACACTATTATATATCCTAAAAACTCTTGCTTTATTCTATAAAGAAACTCCGCATATTTATCAAAGAGAGATAGATACGATCTAGTCACCACCAATCTCCACTCAAGAGTCGAACGACATCGCTTAATACACGATATTTATCGTATCCTAGTGCAAATAAGTCCAAATTGGACCTCCGGAATCTCTTTTACCCAATACAATTATCTTTCTCACCCCCCACGTATAAGTTCGACCCTACATCCAATCAGCTATTAGAACGATCTCAAATATTTCATATCAAATACATGAATCTTCCCCACCTACATGTTTCATGAACGACCACAATCTGATGCATGCAGACCTACCGATTTCAAGCCCCACAGTATTAGCTAGAATTAGATATGAAACATATAATTTAGGAGCAAAAAAAGAATTTAACACTTGATTAGAAATGAATAATGAAAACACCCTCATATTTAACGCCATTTGGAAAGTTGTTGATGAATAACGAAGATGCACATGATATAGGATAAGAACAAGTAAATAATGATACTATAAGGATCCTATATCATATGGGGACACTCTCCTATGAATATATGTGACATAAGAAGCACTTACAACAGTTCGAAGTAATCTACACAATAACTAGAAGAATGGCAAATGTATATCGCACTATCCTCATATACAAATGTCTCAATCACATTGATTGAACCATTAGAAACCAATATATACATAAAAAGTTGATATAGATAATAAGAAAGAAAATTAGTAAATGCACAACCTAAACAAATAACCATTGCATGAAACATTCACCTCTTCTAATAACAAATATATTGAAATACAAAGAAATATTTTTAATATCAATCGTTCTTTTATAGAAAAAATAAAAATAACTCATCACCTTGAATTAAAAATACTCACGCGGAAAAATAGAGCTATAGAACAATAATGCACATCAATAAGTATCGTACACACGATGCATAATCATGCTGCATAGTCATCAACCAAATATAGCAGCAATAGAAAAAATAACTCTCTACAAACTATTAGTCTAAACACTATTATAGAGAAGAGGCATGATAGAATTCCTCAAATGGATCCATTAATCGACCTAACACATACAATGCACTAACTAATGTCAAACACAACTGAGCGCGACCTATACTATATCTAAGCTAGGTAGGCAAGGCTCTGACTATATACTAGCCTGTCCATAATAACTATGAGTAAAGATCTCACACCAACCATGAACAAAAAGGTCCTATTCATGCGTGGAAATCAAAGGATTCATACCAGACAGCACCAACTCAAATGAAAGTGGTCGAAGATGAGCCCTCAACAATCCAATCGGAGTTAAACTTTCAGAAATAAAATTACCTGTTATGGCGACTCACCGTATTATACACGATAACACATGTATTCGAAAAAATAGCAACCACCTGACACCTATTTCCGACCACCCAACAGAAGTGGTCGAATAGCGACCACTTCACCAATAATTAATATAGTAATATAATATGTAATTTAGGTCGGAAACATAAGACCACCATACAAATTGGTTGACCGAATTTCGACCATCCCTGTGTTGGAATAATTTCCACTAGCTGTTACAGACTTCCACTAACTTTAAATTCAAAATCAAATAGTCAACAGTAGCTATCATTTCCGATAAACAGACTCAATATTCATTAAATAATCCATAAGAAACAACATAGTAGCTGCTGAAAGTACATTAAATATCGTAAAATCTATATATCATTATAAAAAAAAATTAAACATTCAACATATATCAAAATAAATAAACGGTCCAATTATCTACAAATACATACATTAGACAATATCTATATTCAATCATATTCACAACATAAATCTTAAGAAATACAACATAAATACACTTGCTTCATACACATAATCCCAAAACGTTAATACACAATCACCCCCCCCCTCTCACAAGAAATAATCCTGCTACTTATATTCAATATAACATAAATTTCTCTATATCTAGTTACACATAATTTTAATTCTTAATTAACTTCCAAGACTCTACCAAACAATCTACAATTCTCCACCCACATATGTCCTAAATGCTATTCCGACAACAACACACAAACATTCTTCAGCCCACACGGTATCAGATACATCCACACACCAGTATAACCTCACCCAACAGATAAAATAAAATAAAAGGAAAAAGACAGCTTAAAATCTTGATCTATTCTCCAAATTCTGCAACGGTAATTCAAGATTGCCGCACCCTATGTTCACCATACTAATCAAATACCGGGTAGCGCTCACTTATAACTCATACCTGCTTATCAACATGACAGCTGCCGCGGAGCACTCCTTAATTCAGATTTCGAAAGAACACCTAATAATATCATGCAAAACTTACAATCATACTATAATACATCACGACAATTAACAGTTAGCGTGGAGTTTGAGCATAATAAGCAGACTAACGAATCGTCACCGGCATTCATCTTCCCGACTATAATTTTCTATCGATCAGTTCTTAAGTACCACCATGAATATGACACCAAGATAACATACATGGGCATAAGACAATCCAACAGATTTAATATTTCCAACCAAAAACACCCTCGAGCACACAAACAAAGACAACTACAATCATAAGCACACCCCCCCCCCCGCTACAACAGCACCACACGCTCACACCAGCACCTCTCCTCACCCCTCTCTCTCGCCCAACCCCCCCACCACCACCTCCCCACCCTCCACCCCACCTCCCCACCATCCCCACACCCCGCCACCCCTATAATATACTTTGCAGAATAATGCGCACAGCTGCAAATGAACCACATAGCAGAACCAGATGGCACTCACATCATCTCAACATAATCTAGAGCATAACAAATTACTCAGCTACAAAACTAAACAAAAAGATCTAAGCATCATCAAACGATACAACTTAAACCTATCATATATACCACAAAATATGCACAGAACTGTGGGGAAGAGTATATAAACACTTTATTTTCTCTCAAATACATCACATCAAACGATAAACCACATAATTTATCACACGACAATAATCAAGAGGTTGAAAAATATTAAAATTGACAACAGAACTGTTTGTATATCATCAAACGGTGAATAACAAACATCTACATACAAAACCACATCGAATATAATGCTACACTATCCACAAATTTTCGGTATTCCTTTAAAACATTAGAAAAATCAAAAAAAAGACCTTTCATGACTTTTCGGTTGATCGATACCCACACACAGACTAGACAGATCGTAGTACTATATCTATGAGTGTCACACCCCATCAGCTAAAATATGGAGGAAATTATTAACTTGTAATCAG
>VALG01003910.1:0-15225 GCA_009835305.1 Ipomoea purpurea | reverse complement strand
CCAATCATAAATACAACTTTATACTATAATTGGATGCCACTTAATAATATCGTAAGAAACACAAATGATGAGACTTTTTTTTTAAAATGTATTTTGATGTGGTTATTGTTTTATGGATATTATTAAATAATTAATTAATTAATTAATTATATATCCTTAAACTTATAGCCACATAAAGAAGAAAAAGTCTCTCAACCTTTTACTTTTCCTACGAGCATGTCATTAGCTATATATCACGCGGTAAAAATGGCGTCTTCTCTTACGTATTTGGCATATATACAAGAGTACGCCCAAATTAAACACAATACAATGCGGGGTTTGGTAATAATCCTGTTTGATAAATGTTGTTAGCGGTTAGCTGATTAAGTTAATTAATGATATAATTAATGATAACATTAGCTTATTATAAAAAAAATATTGGTAAATTAGTTGTTAGCTGATAGCTGTTTGATATAATTTCTTTTTTAAAAAAATTAATTGAAAAAGATGCTTTAAGTAGCGTTTTGAATTTTAGTATTTTGGAGTTACAAAAATTAATTAATCAAATACTTATATTGATTTTTTAAACCAAATTAAAGAGTTAATAGTGGTCAAATAAGAAAAATTGATCTATAGACTAACTATTTTACTAAACAGGACATCATTTTAGTTTGTTTAACTACATCAAATAATTAAGGAATAAGGTTCAAATTGGCCACTGAACGTAACCTGAAAATGCAATTAGGCCATTGAACGAAAAAAAAGATGCAATTTGACCACTGAACACACAAAAACGTGCAATTAGGCCACTGAACACTCTAAATGTATGCAATTTCACCAGATAGCAGGTTACCATCAATTTTAGAAATAAAAAAAAAAAATAATAATAAATAAATAAATTTGTTTTAAATAATTTTTTATAAAAAATTATTAAAAGTTATATAATATTATTTAAAAATATTAAAAATTCAACTCCAGCTGCCGCGTGTAAGCAGGTAACCTGCTAAAATGTGATGGTAACCTGCTATCAGGTAAATTGCACACATTTGGAGGTTCAGTGGCCTAATTGCACTTTTTTTTTCGTTCAGTAGCCTAATTGCATTTTCAGGTTACGTTCAATGACTAATTTGAACCTTATTCCAATAATTAATATGTCAAAAACAAGCCAAAATAAGTGGAATCCCATTATATTCAAGTAGAACACGCAATCGCGGGCATGCATTGACCAAACATATACATCATTGATGTTATATAACGTAATTGTGTACCTTTTGTGAGGTAGCTAGGATTTCATAAATTATCTTTATTTAGTTTCTTACTAATTTAATGTATGATCTTGTTAACATATATACGTCATTATGAATGATCACATAATGAGTGAAAGTTGGAAAGAATAAATAATGATGACATAATTAAATATCATGGTTACAGTAGGCACTAGGCGCTAGATCGAGCGGCCGGGCAGCGCCTAAGCGGTCTAGGCGGCGGCTAGCGGATCTAGGTGGCGCTAGGCGGACACCAAAAAAATTAAAAAAAATATGATAAACTTTAGTTCGACAATTTTAATGAGGTTTTCAACGTTCACTCAAATAACACATCATAAATAAATGAAATAATGATAATTATAAGCATAATGTCATAATATATTAAAATCAATATTAATGAAAGACTACATGTCAAAAATCGTCAAAACGGTCGAAAACGGTCGACTCGATCCGAGTTGCAAAGTTGCCAACCCAGCCGCCTAGGCCGCCCTAGACGCCCGGCGAGTCTTTGACTACTTTAGCAAAACTCCAAACTCGTTTGCCGCCTACGCACTAGCGACGAGTTTTGCAAACCTTGTTAAAGTATATAAGTTTAAACATTCATTAATACCATCCTTCATGTATGATCTTGTACTTGCCTATAATATAATTGGATATATATTAGATATTTAGATATAATTGATGAATTTACATATTAATTTCAAAAAAGGTAGAATTAAATCCTCATCTTTAAGTTCTTACACTTTGTTGACAAGAATCGTGGATGAACACATTAAAGTGATCATCGATTCATTAGGTGTAAGGACCAATGCTCAATTTAATCCAAAGTTATCAGAAGCGATCTACTTAGTGGTGGACCTTCTGTAATTAAAAACTAATAGAATAATGTCAAAATAGGCATTCGAACAACATACGATAATTAATTTGCCACGAACTTAAAAAATCTACAATTATAGCGTGAGGGGAGGTGAAGCGCATAATCATCAGAGCCTCCGATTTGAGGTTTCCAGGCGCGGATGTCGCGAGAGTAGAAGTGAGGTTGTAGAGAAAAGGAAGAGTTGTGAGAGAAAGAATGATGTTAAAGAGTTAGAAAAGAGAAAGAAAGAAGGAAGAAGGAAGAAGACTGCGGCCGAGACGAAAAATCGCGTCTCGGCGGGAGACGAGAGAAGGGCGCGAGGCGGCGATGAGACGAAGCTTCGTCTGGACGAGACGTCTCCATGGGCCGGAGACGGTTTCTTCGTTCTGGCCGTGAATTTCTGTTTTTTTTTTAAAAAAATTTTAAATAATTATTTTTTTAAAATATATTTTTAAAATAATTTAATTTGGAACCTGTTGGAAATTCTCAAATTGGAGAAATTGGTATAAATTGATTAATTTTAGACCTAATTGTTGATTTAATTTTTTAAAGTTAAGTGGTCTAATTCATTATCGTGTGCAGCATTGAATGCCTAGACCCTTATTCCTTAATAATATATAAATTGAGATCAGATGTATATCTCGTTACTATAGTATGTGATATACAACAATGCAACTATTATAAGCATCCTAGGACTATGTGTTAATGCACCAGGTTTGGATTTCATTTGGAAGGTGTGAGTTGCATCTCAGTATGAGGGTTATTGCTCTTGTGTTTCATAGTTGAAAAATGATATGAACAAGATACTACATTGTAAACAAAAAAAGGCATTAAGGCATCTCATTGTCATTTATTTATAACGTAAGATAGGGGACCCAAAACCGATGCGAAGTGAAACCAATATTATGGCAGGTGCACACGCGTTGGCCAAAACGACGTCATTTTGACTAAAATGTGTTCCCATTTTAAAAAAAATCAGTTTTGATCCCTCAACAGATTATGTGATTATATTATTATGATTTATGATATTATATTATGAATTTGTGGATATATAGTTCATCATCGTGAATTTAGTCATTCATTGAGAGTATTTAGTTCATTCATCTGCGATGTGTTATCATTCTGGATATATAGTTATGAATTGTGAATATATAATCAAATATGCACAAAAAAAAGATATTTCGGAATCGAATCTAATTTTTTTTTTTTTTTTAAGTGCACACGCGTTTTTAGCAAAACGACGTCGTTTTTTTGCAACCGTGGCACCATACATGGACACGAATAAAAACAAATAAATTAACAGAGAGAAAAAGAAGAAAATGTATGCCCTGTTTGGTCAAAAAAGTTGCCTATAGGTCAATTTTGATTATTTGATCACTTTGATTTAGTTAAAACACTACAATACCAGGAGCTATGTGGTCTAATGGTGTCCGGGTGGACTTCATTTGGAAGATTGTGAGTTCAAGCCTCCAGTGTGTATTCAGTAGTTGAGAAAGATATGAACATCATACTACAATTGTAATAGAGTAGTTAGCTAGCATCAAAAAAAAAAAAAAGAATGTTAAAAATCAATAAAAATGTTTGGTTAATTAGCTTTTTAAAGCTAGTAAGCTAGCCACTCAAAAAAATAAAAAGAAGTCTAAATATCAATATAAATGTTTGGCTTTAATAGTTTTTACAAAGCTCAAAGATTAAAATTCAAAAAATCTACTTCAAGCAACTTTTTCACAAATTAACTTTTTGATAAAAAAATGTATACCCAATACAAGCTATCAGTAAAACTAAGCTTACCAAACACTTTTCTACAATTCAACTAATTATCAACTTTGATACCTCATAATCAAATACAAAATAATAGCTAAACGGCTAATAATCATTTTACCAAACCACAGAGCCATGATGAGAGAAGACAAGTACGAAAAAAATATAGAGGAAGAAGAAAAAAGCACGGGAGTAAATAATAAGAAGAAGAAATCGGAGAAAAAAAGATTCTCAATTATTGTCAATAAAACTCATACAAAAATGAATTCTCACTTTGATTTTAGTTCGATTTTCCTTTGTTCTTGTCGTGCTAAAAGTTTGATTTTCTTTGTCCTAGATGCCTTCCACTTAGTGAGACAAGTCTATGTGAGAGTGTAAGGATATTAGGACTTTTCAAAATAAATTTATATTTTCTTTTGAATGCTACTTACTATGTTTTTTTTTTAATGCTACTTACTATGTTACATTGTAGTATCTATTCAAACATATTATCTAAACTTATTAAAACACAAAGAGTCAACAACGTCTTCATTGAAGTTCGATCTCATTATACCTCCCATATGGGAGATGTCACTACATGCCACATGAACACAAGGTGCTTGACAAATTTATCTTTTCTTCTTTCAAGATGATTACAATATATTTCTCAAACAAATAATTACCCGAAGTATCGGGTTATCGATCAAAAAGCGGGGTGTATCAAACACTAGTTACTAATTTATTATTGTGAAACTAATCCTAATGAAAATCATGGGTGGTTGATTAATTATAAAACTAATTTAAAGAATAAAGTACAAGTTTGTGAAAACAATAGAGAGAGAGTGTGTGAAATTTTTGGATTCAAGTGTTTATCACTGATAGTACTAATTCTTGTGTATGTAGAATATATGTATGTACCGTGTATGTAAATGTATGAACAATGTAGTAGACAAGAGGATGTTAGAGCAAAGTGACTTCTTTTCTTATGCTTTTAGAGAGAGGGGAGATGATCAAGTCTTCTAGAGAGAGAGGAAGGGGAGGAAGACGGAAGACTCCCAACTTGAAAGGGCTAAAAGCACTTTTATAGGCATAAGGTATGCGGGTTTGACCCGCATCTTTTACCTTGACCCGTAGACCGAGATTCGAACCGTTTGGCCCTGACGCGATTATAAACGAGAGGTGGACGTACTGGGGTGTTGGTATCGGGGTATATATTCTATTAAGTTGTCCCAGTCCATGTCCTGACGACGAGCTAATGAGGAAGGTTCGGGCTGGAAGAACTGGTTACACGGGTCTAGCCTTACGTAACACAATTTTGATGTAGAATGTAGACAATTATATTTGAGACCGACATAAAAAAATAACTTATCAAATCGCGTCACATTAAAAAATACAATTAAATGAGTAAAATTGAGAGTACATGTAACAGAACTCATGTTGACGTGAACCGTAATATTTGGAGAACTTTGTGTTTAATTACCACGTATTATTTACCGTTTCGGTATTATTTTTTCGTGTGAGAAACGAACCTTACTGGTTAAGATTGGTGTGGTCAAAGTCATCGATCAATGGAGGCTTCGATTTTGACGACCCTACATGATCGAGTAAACGCTGTCATGCTGGCAATGTGTTGACGACAGAAGGGCGCGGGTAAATACTTGGACGACAAGTTCAGGATAATCCTTTGATTCTATGTTTTTTCAATTCATGAATTAAAATTAGATTTGTTTCAACTTCAATTTGTATCTCAGCCTATAAACATTCATTTGATTTGAGTTGATAAGATCAAATATATATGACGATGACCGACGAGGACAACTTAAAATCAACCCAACGACTAAACACTTCCAGTACTTTTGGTGGAAATCAGGCCAATAACAGTCTCGGTGAGAATTAAAATTTTAACCTTAATAGCGACATGATGAAAAAATATTTTTTCATCAATAACGATGGTATAGTTTTATAATAACTATTAGTTTTTTTCACGTGCATTACGCGATTGTGATAATGTCCAATGTTTATTTTCAAATAAATATTTTAAAGTATATCGATGTAATATTATATTGGAGTTGTTCATGCATAGTTAATTGAATGTTGAATTTCCGTATTTAAATAGGTCATTCTAAGTTTACAAATACAAGATAATATAGTCAACATTGATTATGGCAAGATAATAAAATAATTGTATGATTATGGTTGAGACCAAATACTATAAGGGACATAAGGGAGAGCAAATAAAGATTATGGCAAAAGATATTAAATATATACTAATATATATAGTTTGAGGGGATTCTGGCAGAAGGTTGAGTTTGAGGGGGTTCCGGCATAGTGCAGCGACAATTTGTTTATACAAATAATATTATAGAAACATATTACGAGATAAATATTGTTAAACATGATGCGTCTATAATAATTTTTTTTTTTTTTTTGAATGCCGTCTATAATAATATTTATATATACATCCATTAAACTTTGTTTTTTATGAACATTATAAACCTACTATAGAGTGAATGTAAATACATATGATGCATATTTAGTTTAGTGTTTATGAACATTAATATTTATGGACATATAGAACAAATATTATGCGTATAGCACACAATGAATATTACTAAACATGATGCATTCACAATATAGTGTCTATGTACAATAAGGTTTGGTTTTTTTTTTTTTTTTTTGAACATATAGAATGAATATAATGTTATGAACCTACTATATAGATGAATGAAAATACATATAATGTATATTTACTTTTGTGTTTATGTACACTAAGTTTTGACATATAGATCATATATTATGAACATGTTGTTAAATATGATGTACTAATTGACATTTGACACCATGAAAGGTGACCCTGGTCCACCATGAAAGCAACACACATGACCTACATTTACTAACGAAATATATTATCTTGGACACTTTAATTTACACATTACATATAACCTGCATTTACTAATATTATATTATATTTACAACGTGTTTTGTTCATGGAATACCGTTTTTAAGAATAAGACCTATTCCATTTTTGGTTTGTCTTTTCATGGGTTGGGAATAGCATTCCCGGGAATAAGTTATTCCCTTTGCAGGGGAAATAGTCATTCCTAAGGGACCCCTTGATATTAACTATTCCCTAGTATTTGGTAATAACTTTTTGTACTCTAATACCAAAAATACCATTTGGTAGTCCCTCAATTGTTGGAACGTTATGTTATGCAATCGTGTGTATCATGCAAGGTGCACACGGTTTCAATTCATGATTTTTAGACTATATATTCATACTTTATATATTGTATATTTATAAAATCTATACTATAGGTTCATAATTTCTATAAAGTAGATTCATAATGTCTATAAAGTAGATTCATAATTTCTAAACCGTAGATTCATAATGTCTATAAAGTAGATTCATAATTTCTATACTGCTGATTCATAATATCTATATTGTAGATTCATAATTTATGTACTGTAGATTCGTAATTTCTAAACTGTATAGTGCAGTTATCAAATTATGAACATATAGTTCTACAATTTGTGAATACATAGTTCAACAATTGGGATATGAACACCGAAAATTATGAACATAGAGTTTTGTAATTGTGAATATGGAGTTCAATAATTATGAGTATGAAGTTCAAAAATTATGAATATATAGCTTTATAATATGAACATATAGTTCAGTAATTATGAACATTGAACAATGTGCACCATGCATGGTGCACATGGTTGCCAGCTTAATTTGCCTCAATTGTTGACGAACTGTCAATGTAGTCCATCAATTCCATATTCATCAATTTGATCCCCGAAATCAATTATTTTAGTGAAATAAGTCCTTCCAGCCATGTACCGTCATTTAGCTAGTGAGAGGTCCAATTTAGCATTGGCATTTTGGTCATTTCCAATCTTTATCTCTCTTTTTAGTTGGCGACATCAGTTCTGGTAGGGAATACCCCGACCGACATGCCTTCATTCTCTTTCTTACTTATTTTGTAGGTTACAGGTCAGATTTTTATAGAAGGACCCGGTCGGTACCGACCGGTGTGTCAACCACCGAGCGGTAGCCCTTAAGCGATAGTGCTGGCTAAAGACACGTGGCGGCGCTAGGCGGCGACAAGCAGGGCACCCGGGAGAATGACACGTGGTTGATACGTGGGAAGCGTGCCGACCAGCCGGATTCTTGTCCTAGGCTCCACGGCTATAAATACCCGCCAAAGCAACAATGTAAAGGACTTTTGGACGATCGATATGGTTGTATTCAGAGAATCTCGACCGCGTTCAGTCGGTACTCGGTGCGACCAAGTAGATTGTACTTAGGACCTTTGCTGGATTAATAAAGCCTATTTGCTTGCTTTAATTGATCTAACATTTATTGATAATTACAGCCCACGTAGTATTTACATTATCAAATTGGCGCAGTCTGTGGGGACCGAGCACGGAAGCTACGTCAACCGAGCACCGGTACCTTTCCATCTACACATCCACACGATGTATCCTTTCATGCATAACATCAACGACTTCGATCAAGGAGATGCAGCTAGCGACTATCAAGGTCAGAACGTTGATCTCAACCTGAATCTCTCACCACCACATCCACCGGTTCACCAGCTAGCCCAGTATCTGATGCAGTTTGTTCAACCGGCGTATCTGATGGCCGGTCAACCGGATTCCACCACCCGGTCAGCAGATGTCCTATCCCGGGCAATATCCATATCCAGCACCTCCTCACCCTTATGGATATTGGCCCAACCAGCCGATGTATTATCCATCCCAACCGGACTTCCACCGTACATGCCTGCGTACTCAGCTCCAGCCGCCGCCCCACCAGTATACCCGACTGCTTAGGTAGAGCCGAGCATCAACCACTTCCCGGGCTAGACGCTCGGCTCGTTCGCGGTTGGGGTCGGGGGTGCTGATGCGATGGAGTGCCACGGCAGGATCCTCAAGCAGCAGCAGAAATGTCCGCCCGGGTGGGTGATCCCGAGCAAGTTGAACGGGAAGTAGCTTTTGATCGCCTCCGACCGGAAATGCGACAACGACTGGGACTAGGTTCAAGCCAGCCGGTAGCAGATGAACCCATGCAAGATGTAAGCCAGGAGGTATCGTCTGGGCATAGCGGGTCGAGATCTCACTGACGAAGACGCGCTCGGGAAGCAAGTCAAGCGCAGTTGGCAGAGCTCAACGAGACCCGAGGATTTCTCTACAACCTCCAGGCGGAGTTTGCTCAATTCCGAAATGAACATCCCGTCAGGCCCCGGTCGACCACTCAACGTTGTTGAGAACACTTTCACGGCGGAGATAATGGCGCAGCCCTACTCGCTCGATCTTAAGGTTTCCGGGGAGAAGAGCTACGATGGTCGGATGGACCCTGAGGTCCACGTAAATGATTTTTACGGTAACATGATTTTCAAGGGCGTGTCAGACGCAGTAATGTGCCGTGCTTTTTACTCTACGCTCGCCGGTCGGGCGGGCGAGTGGTTCTGAACTCTGCAGCCGGGGTCCATTGCTAATTTCGCGGCCCTGTCTACTCAGTTCGTGAGAAAATTTGTTACCTCCAGGGTGGTCAAGAAGTCATATATGTACCTGGAGAAGGCCAAGCAGCTGGAGGGAGAGAGCTTGACCGACTTTCTGGTCAAGTGGAAGGCAGCAGTCCTGGAGGTGGAGCCTATGGACGATCTTACCGCTGTTCACATGCTCATATTGCTCTCCGTGCTGGGTACCTGTACCAGGACTTTATTCTCCATCCCCCAGCCACATATGAAGAGGCCCTCCGAAGGGTCACAGACTACGCTAACGCTGGCGAGGCCAACGCTGTGAAGCGTTCGCAAGAGGTTGGGACATCGTCCCGTAAACCGGCCAGCCGGGCGGACCATTGGTCGGGTGATGACCATCCCCGATCCCGCACCAGGCCTGGTGAGTTTACGGCGCTCAACCGATCTGCCGCAGAAGCAATGCAGTACGCCAGTCCTGCAATTTAATCAAACTCCCCCATCCCGGGCAAGATGGTCCAGACAAGACTAAACATTGTGCCTACCATCGATGCGCTGGCCATGACACTGAAGAGTGTACCCACTTACAACAGTTGCTGGAAGACTTGCTCAGCCTCGGCAATTTAGACAAGTGCGTGGGGAAGAGGGAAGAGGCCAAGAAGAACACGGATCGGAGGGACAACCGTCGTTCCCATCATCGCTCTGATCGGGCGGGGTCAGAAAGACGAGACGACCGAAGGGATCCTGACCCACCGTCAAGCAGCCGGCCGGCAGGCAAGCCAATGATTCACGTAATCTTTGGTGGATTGGATGACGCCTCCCGACCGAGGGAGAACTGCCCGGTCGCCGTAGTTGATTCCCGAGACACCGGGAAATGTCAAAAAATGGAGCCCATAACCTTCACCATGGAAGACCAACCAAGCAGTGGTGATCACGGCATGGAGGCGCTCGTGGTCACTATCGACGTAAGAGGCACAGACGTCCACAGGGTTATAGTAGACACGTGGAGCAGTGTCAACGTCCTTTATTTGGGCGTATTCGAGAAGTTGAAACTGGACAAGCGCGAACTGACTCCGGTCGGCGTCCCCTTGTCCGGATTTACCGGGGCTCTTATCTACCCCGAAGGGAAGATAACACTCCCCGTGGAGATCGGCACTCCTCCAAAGTCGATCAAGACAAAACTCGAGTTTGTTGTGGTTAATCTCCATTGCGTCCACAACATCATCCTAGGCCGCCCTGCCATCATGAGGATTGGTGGGATAATTTCCATCCCCGCACCTCTGCATGAAGTTTCCCACCCCGAACGGGGTCGGTGTTGTCCAAGGCGATGTCCAGTTCGCCCGGAAGTGTTATACCCGAGCGGTTAATAGACGTGATACTGACACGTTTTTCCGAGTAAACACGATAGTGAAAGAGGTCTCCGCCGATCGGGAAGGGAGCAGCCCGAGCCCTCCGAGGAGATCGAGGAAGTTCCCCGTCCGAGGACCGACCGGACAGGAAGGATTAAGATTGGTCGGGCTCTCACCCCTGAGCTTAGAGGCGGAAGTGTTGCAAATCCTTCGGGAGTTCGCTGATATATTTGCATGGGGGCCGAAGATATGCCGGGACACCGGACGGTCATTGCCACCAGGTTAGCGGTCGAGTCCCGCAGCGAAGCCGGTCGTGGCAAAAGGACCAGGCTCTTTCATCCGATCGCCGCGAGTTTGTTCGCGAGAAGTCAAGAAGTATGGCGGCGGATCGAGCACATCCGACCAGGTTATCTACCCCGAGTGGGTGTCTAACATTGGTCTTAGTTTCCAAAGCCACCGGCGTGGAGGATGTGCATTGATTTTCACGGATCTGAACAAGGCCTTGCCCTCTCGACCCGTACGCGCTTTACCGAGCATCCACCAAATAGTTCCCAACAGCCACCAGCGTGGAGGATGTGCATTGATTTCACGGATCTGAACAAGGCCTGCCCTCCGACCCGTACCCGCTGGCCGAGCATCCACCAAAATGCGAGTGAGACAGCAGGGGGAGCAGAATTGATGAGCTTCATGGATGCATTCAAAGATATCATACAGATAATTGATGCCCCATGAAGATGAAAGCAAACAGCCTTCGTTACCCCGGACGGGCTGATTGCTACCGAGTGATGCCGTTCGGCCTTCCGTAATGCAGGGAGCCGACTACCAGAGGATGTCAATATGCTCTTTCTAACCTTCTAGCCGAACGAATGGAAGCTTATATGATGATATGCTGGTCAAGAGTCGGGACCGATCCGACCACAACTCGCGACCTTCGGGAGTGCTTTCAGATCATGAGGAAACCAGCTGCGTTGAACCCAACAAAGTGCACATTTTGCGGGTTCAGACCGTGAAGTTTCTTGGCTACATGATGACCAAGAGAGGAAAATCGAGGGCCCACACCCGGCCAAGGTTTGTAAGGCATACTGGACAATGCAGCCACCTTCTATCGTTCGGGGAAGTCCAGTAGTTGGACCGTCGGCTGGCAACGCTTAGCGGTTTCTCTCCAAATTAGCCGGAGCGCGCTTTTAACTTCTTCAAGGTATTGCGTAAAGTAAATGGATTCGTCTGGTGACGAAGATTGCCGGGAGCGGGTTTGAAGAGCTGAAAGAATACCTGATGGTCCCACCAATCGTGCTCTCAAAGCCGGAGCTCAGAGAAGAGTTAAGACTGCTACCCGACGTCTCCGATCGTGCGAGTAAGCGCAGTTTTTTGCCGAACCGGATCCGGAAGGTGGTTCAACGACGGTGTACTATGTAAGCACGCCGCTACATGGTCCCGAAGCTCGATATTTCCCGGCTGCGAGAAAGTCCTCTATGCTTCTCCTATATGGCTTCGAAAGAAGTTGCCTCGTATTTTCAGGGTCGGACCATTCGTGTTTTGACCTGATCAGCCAATCTGGTCTTGTCCTCCGCACCGCTTATCATCTGGCCGCCTATGTCAATGTGGGCGTTAACTGCTGACCCAAGTATGCTATAGAATATCGACCGAGATCCTGCAATCAAGGCCAACGCTTTGGCAGATTTTTTAGTCGAATGCACGCCCGATAACACGACCGCTGAGGTTGCGGATCTCGAGGCCGATGGTGGGACGTTGCTTACATATGGGTCGAGCTGTAAAAAAAGGAGCGGGGGGAGGAGTAGTGGTCACAAGCCTGGAGTATTTCAAAGTTCACTTTGCCCTAATGTACCAGTTTCATCCGACCAACAATGAGGCGGCCGAGTACGAAGCGTTTGTCAACGGCTTGCAGTGTGCTCGGACCTGGGGCTGAATTTATATAAGGCTTAACGGAATCCGGCCGCTCAGTGTCGGGCAGGTCCTCGGAGATTATTGAGGTAAATGGAGACTTACTGCAACAATGACCGGACCTGCCATGTAAAAGCTTGCTCTTTATTCCTGAAGGTATACCGTTCATCATATTCCTACTGGACAATGCAGATGCTGATATCTTGTCCAAGTTGGCTCAGGGATGCCAGAGCATATGTCGAGATTAGGCCGGATCTTGGTGATCCCAAGGCACAGCATTACACCGATTTTGCCGGTCAATCCTATTCAACGGCGGAGACGACTGGGATCACTGATCTGAAAGAATTATCGAGCCGGTCGGCTCCCAGACGACCCCCAGCGTGCTCGAAAGGCCAAACTTAGAGCCCCGAGGTTTCAAGTTTTGGAAAGGACGTCTTTTATTAGACATCATATGGAGGGCCCTTATGCGTTGTTTGAGCATTTGAGGCTGGCCTCGTCATGAAGGAATTACACCCCGGCATCTGTTCATCGCATCAAGGAGGCCGATCACTAGCCGTCGATCATGGTAATCTGGTATTTTTGCCGTCCATCTTAGGCTTGATTTATTGATATAGCTTGCTCGGATTGCGAGACGTTGCCAGTTATTTGCCCGGGATGCCCGGACACCGGGCCACGTTCTATCAACCGGTCACGACCGCCATCCCTTTTGCTAGGTGGAGGGTAGATATCTTGGACCCTTTCCCCAATTGGCCGACGAAAGGAATTTGTGATAGTTCGCCATCGATTTACTTTTCCAAGTGGGATCGAGGCTTAGCCATTAGCAACGATCACATCTCAGAATGTGCTCGGTTTTAATATGCGCAATGTGTTTCCGCTTTGTGTGCCCGGCATCTCATCGCGATAATGATCGCCCCAATTTGTAAGCCAATATTTTCAGAACTTCTTGGCACGATCGGACGACCCATGTTCCGATCGTTGGTGGGCTTGCCCGCAGTAAACAGACAAGTTGGAGAATGCCAATTCGAACTATTCTGGAAGGTCTGAAGAGAAGGCTGCACTCGGCAGGTCAGTAGTTGGGGCTGATGAGTTGCCATATGTTTGTGGACCTATCGACGACCCCGGAGAGAAGCTTACTCAGGAAACACCGTTCCGCCTTGTCTATGGAGCAGTAATTCAATGCTGAGTGAGAATGAACACTCGATGGTCGTTGGATCTCGACGGAGGTCGAGGAGAAAAGGGAGTTAGCCGCTCGGGGCGGTATAACCGGAGTAATTAGAAGCGAGTGGGAAGAGCTCTAAAGACGTTCGTGTAACCCTCGTTATTTCCAGGTTGGATTATGTACTTCGACGGACGATTGAGGGCCAGTCAACCGCTTGGAGGGAAGGAAAGCTTGCGCAAAAATTGGGAGAGGCCGTACATCATCAGCGCAGTCGGTGCGGCCGGAACCGACCGACTGGGAGACAACGACTGGCAGGCTGATCGAGGGTACTTTGGAATTCCGAGCACCTGTTATGTTTAGGCATTAGCCTGCTTTTTTGTATTTTGACGAAGTGGGGGCTCGACTTGCATGTTAGCCTCGTTCGTTATCCTTATGTAAATTTATTGTACATATTTTCTTAACCGTCTGCGTACGGGATGACTCAATGTATATACGATCAGTGATTGCTTGATCGTTTGCATACGGCGGCCTGATCGGTTTTTTCTAATCTTCCAAGTTATTTATCAGTCGGTCCCGTTCGAACCTTACCCGAGCGAGATCGCGGAGCAACGACTTCGGGGCTCTACGCTCCGTATTACCTCTCCCTCAGTCTTACTGATAGGGGTACTCAAACGGGTTCTAATAACCTTTTAAACTATGGCTCTAATATCCTATAACAACTCAACCGGGCGATCACATCAACCGGTTAATCGTGCTCCTCTTTGGCGGACATCAAGGTCACGCCACCGATCAGGAAATCCAGATCTCACAGCACAATTCCCCGATCCATCCAATTTCTGTCCACTTTCGCCACCACTCGTACCTCGAGCGTACAAAAGTGTGGGGGCTAGGACTAAGGAAGTGCTAAAGGCCTAATTGATTGGGAATACCCTGAGCAGAAGGGCCATATTAGGCCTAATGATCGGGAATACCCCGAGCAGAAGGGCCACATTTGGCCTAATGATCGGGAATACCCCGAGCAGAAGGGCCACATTTTCAAAATCTCGACAAGGCTAGGTGGTCGGGATGATCCCCAAACCATAGGCCGGTTTGTGTTATGCGATTGCCGTTACGTACGACCAGGCCGTTAGCATATGGTCGTGTTTTACGATTTAGCGTGTATGCAAAGCGTTAGAAGGCGTAAAAGCGAAAAAGAAGAACGAGCGATAATGCTTGAACAAAAATGTTATTAAAAATTTTTCATACTGCCCGGTACAACTCGGGACCGGGCTCCCGATCAGTGCACAAGCAAAAAAGGAAAAGGGGACTACGGCCTTCACTTCTTGGCAGCGCCGGAATCGGTCGGGGGGGCGGCTTCCTTCCCGGTTGCTCCTTCAGCAGCAACCTCTCTCGGACCTGCGACCTCGATCTCGGGATCATAAGGATCCAGGCCGGGGTCAGGAACGGCGGTCGGGAGGGTGGTCAGCACCAGGTCGAGATCTTCACCCTCGAG
>VALG01003907.1:0-11341 GCA_009835305.1 Ipomoea purpurea | reverse complement strand
CTACATAGATTTGTCAAGCTTCCCTCGCGCTGCGTAAGATGTATGAATTTTTTTAGGTAGGTGTATACTTGAGCTGTATATCATCGCCATTCATTTATCTACACTTTACTCGCGAGGGTATGGTTTGGTGGGAAATTTTGTTGAAGTTTTGTGATTCTAGGTTCTCTAGAGAGAAGTTTTTGTTGGGGAGAAGTGATGTAAGAGAAACAGTTTTCAGTTTGGGCTTATGTCTGTGTACAAAAGTTGTAGGTGATGCCTCTAAATGCGCATCATTATAATGCAAATACCTAGTAGTCTATTTTCACTTCGCCGGCAATCTCATTTTCTAATTATTTTGCTTGAGCTGATAAACTGAGAATGAAAGTCTCATATACGGTTCCATCAGATAGAAAAGGGGGGTAATGGTTTCACACCTGGAGTAGAAGCAGTCATTCATATAATACACAGAAATTCCAGGAAAATTGATTGAACAAGAACACACATAGAAAAATGTAATGTTTCTGCCCAAGAAGCCATCAACCACTAGATCTCCTCCTGCGTACTACGTACCTCTTGAAGCTTGTCGTTTTATGCCCGTGCTCTTGTTCGCCGGGTTCGTTCGTTTGGGTGTCAAACGTTGAACCGTATGTACGTTTTATCCTGGTAGAGCCGATTATGGCCACAACGCTCCTTGAGCACTGTGTGAGATGAAGAAGTGGTACAAAATAAGGACTTTTTAAGATGAAGAAATACAAAGGCATTCGCCTAAACCCGTACATCTTGCTTTTCTTTTCCCTTCCTCCCCCTTTTCTTGCTTTAGGATTACTGGGCTTTTAAGCAAAAATCTTTCATCCATTTTTGTTAACTCTTGAATATATTCTAAGGATTTATATTTTTTTTTGGTTGAATATATATTTTGCCTTGTTGGTATAATTTTTTTCGCTAGTATATATAGGTGTGTGAATAGAAAATATTAACGCTTAACTCGTATCCGTCATACTATTTTGCTTTTTTTGTTGTGATAAGTTATACAAGCTTATAGCCCCACCTTGGTGTGTATATTATTCGGCTCATGTAACTTTCAATTATAATAAACTTTATATTATACTATCGTTTAAATCGTGTGTATACACACAAAAAAATACGCCGACCCTGTATTATTACTACGTGATCATTAAAAGATTGTCGGTATCATCTTATCTCCAACAGTACATTCATACTTCTACACTGTACATTCATAAATCAGTAACTGGGTACAGTTCTAGAATTCCAAGATCACTATATTAATTCATGAACTTAATATAATAGTTGACTTTCTATAAATTATTACAGTAAGGATTTATAAGTTTTAGCATTTCTACGAGCTCTCATGTTCCAGAAACATGCTTCTAATCATACTTATTATCTGTGGCCTATTTGGATTAGATGTTAAAAGCTACGTCACACACTTCCGAGTATCGCAGCTCTGTGTTCATAATTTGCATAAACTGATATATTCATAATCTGCTATTCTAAGTACACTGCAATTGGTCGGCAAGAATTGCATAATCGCTCTTTTTTAGTGATTGCAGGTAACTGTTCATCCAATTAATTGGATGCACCTGTTCTCAATAACTGTATAAATACTATAGATTTGAGCTTATATGATTCCCTTCCTCCTCATATACCTCATACCTCGGGTTGGTTTTTATCGCGGAGATTCTTATATCTCAAACGCTATAAAAGGGGGGTCAGAGGGTGCTTGTGGGTGGTTAAAAGATATTATTATTAACTTTTATCATTAACATATAAAATGGTCACTCCCTCAGAACTGATAATCGAAATTATATAAAGAATCAACATAGTGGCAGGATCTTATCATAAATCAGGGCACAGAACGCTAGATATGGGGCGTTAACGGTCGAGACATCCCAAACTCCAAATGTATAACTTTGTTTTTAGATAATAACTATAAGGGAATGAAGCGTATCCATAGCTCTATAATCTAGCCGTTTGATTTTGTTTTGATGTGGTGGCCGTGTTAAAAATTTTATCATTTAATGCGTTCTTTCATTCTTTTTTTTGCACTCGCGCTAGCTAAAGTTTTTTAGTTATCAACTGAGTTTATATAATTCCTCCTTTCCTAGATTTAATTAGAATCAGTGTGGTATCTCTAGAATAAATTTGTTTTTATGGATTCTAATATATATAGGGTAGTGGGTGCAGAAGTGTATCTTCAATCATTTCCTGTTTTCAATCTGTTCCTAGCAATGATGCTAGGTTAGATACTCGAAGTCGTATTAATTCATGTAGATATTGTGATTTTTTTCTTTCTGTTTTTTTTGGTTTTTTTTTTTGTTTTTTGTTTTTTTGTTTTTTGTTTTATTATGGATATTTTTTTTTTCTTGTTTTTTAATCCGTTTGTTTTTGTTTTTAAAGTCGTTTTCCTGTCCGGCTCGAGGGACTTCTATGGTATGTATGAGAGCGCTTAGTAGGTTTTGGGTGTTATTTTCTTTTTTACAAGTTTTCTTATTTTAATAGGTTTCGTTGACTCGTTTTGGCGTTCTTTTGCGTTGTTTTTTCAATCTTTTAGAGTGTGGGTGTATCATATGTTTGTTTTCCTCTTTTCTTTGGTTGTTAACACGCGATAACGTTTTGTTCTATGTATTTTTGTGGATATATTTATACTAGACCCCTTTTTGCTTTTTTTTCCTTTATATCGGGACGGTTCCTTATACGCACGTTTTGATGCCGTATTATTTGTGCATGTGTTTTATTACTTTAATTTTTTTTTAGGCCAGTCGCATCAGGATTTTTGTGGTGTCACTCTTAGTATGGAATGCTAGGTGTAACTATCTGTTCGTCGTGTCAAAATTGTCTTAACTGAGTAACAAAATGGGTTCAAATTTATTTCTTTTATTGATTTTTGCATTTGGTTGGTATCATTTAATGTGTTCTGGGACCCTTGTTATTTACTCTGATATAGATATATATATTGAAATAATAAAATTCTACTTGCAGTCTTTATTTTTTTTTCTCAAGCAGTATTGTTCATTCTTAACTCATGGTTTTTGTTAGTAGAAAAAAATATCCATGTAATAGCAATTGGTTTGTTGTTGGTGCTGGTAATGTAAAATGTCAGTTGTTAACAAACCTTTATCTATGTTTGAGTCTTTTTGTGGCACTTCTGCATCGAAGAAAGTTTATGTTCAGCCCCTATGCTGGATCGGCGTCATAAGAGTAAAACAGAAAATGCAATAGGCATGATTCGTCCTTCAAATACAGCTCAAGGGGAATTTGTCGGATACGGAAAGGAATTTCTACTCCCTGCCGACCCCCCCAATAGCGACAATGTATGGGCTTCGCAAACAGCGTTGGGCAAATAAATTGATAATAATTGATGAGTAACATGATTGAGGTCGTGTTAATTGATGAATATTTGTGATAGATTATTGTTGTCAACTCTCCACTCCACTATTTAACTATTGCATTCAACATTTGAGTATTTTGTAATACTTGTTTTTTAGTATAAGATTTTGTCATTGTCTTTACTTATTATTACATATTTTGTATAGCGTTACATTTTCATTCCACCTTATATGTGTTTTATATTTCAAATAATGACAAATTAACTGTGTTCTTTGTTCCCTAGCATGCAGACTTAGGGTGGGTGTGGAACAAAGATCTATATCGTAGCAATGGTGAAGAATAAACTATACTCTTATCTATTGAAGAGATACAATTTAAAATAATAATATGATACGATATCGATGTCACACTATTCACTAAGCATGGTATACAAGTACACCGCTGGTCACAGAAAGAATCGCGCCAACTTTATAAAGAAAATAACATCTGACTTAATATAGGAGATACAAACAGTTGTTATTTGCGTCTGTGCTCACCCTTCGTTTCTTGTAATGAAGGATGGTCTACGAGTCATTCATGACCAGCGTGAATTGGGATCCTGTGATCATTTCGTGAATTTTCTCAACAGGTTGCCCCAATAGACTCTATCTAATTTCTTGTTCTCCAGCAAGCAAATTCACATTATCGACTGGGAATAGAAACCCAACCATATTAGATTCAGTTTGTACATTTTTCCAGACGAATTGGTTCACAGGCGGCCCCCCAAAATGAACAGACAGCGATTGTGATCATAAGGCAGTAAGGCTGGTCATGTCCGCTTTATTGCTAGTACGTAGAAACAGAAACTTATCTATTTCCACTGCTAATTTTGGACACTATTGATCAGATACTAACAAGCATCACTCTCGAATCCCCCACCATGGACATTTTCTTTTTTTCACGATTTACGTGAACATACCATGAAGTCATCCACCAACAGCCATGTTAGGTATTTTAACCACGATACTTTATATGCTCACCCTCGAGTACACAAACTGGATTCAATAAAATTGACTCCGAAGTATATTCATCTTAAGGAGGTCTGACCGAATAAACAAATATAAAATTGGATATGCAGACTTAACAGTAACTATACTTCAGGTCACTATCATTAATCTTGATTATATATGACAAACATGCACATAATCCAGTATACTGACGAGGACGCACATAATAGTATGTCAAATAACATTTACGCACTACTACCTATATCTTTTCTGGCACACCACTCTTCTATATTACCCAAATCAGCACAGTTCAATGAACCCACTCATTGAACACTCCTCCATACACCTCTTTTACTTCATAAGTAAATTCAGAGCATTTTTTTTCCCTCTGATCTAACTATCAAACACTACAAAACTCACCAATCCACGAAACAATCTAAGTTACTCATTTCAATTTTACGGACCAAATATATGTGTGGGTTAACTACACAAAATATAAACGCGCATTCCATTTCATCACTTATGTCATACACTTATGTATACTAACTCGCATGAACCAAAGCAGCTAAGATGCATCTAACTCTCATATTTTCTTTCACATATACTAGGACTGACAAACTAACATCAGCAAATAAAACGGTAACATGTCATGCAGCTCTAATACAATTTTTCTCGTACTTTGAGAAGCCATATGGTATCTCTATCAATAATTAAGTTTTATTGGGATAAATAATAACGCCATATGGTAATTTTGATAAGATTATATATAGATAGAACAACATTTAGATCTTTGTTCAAGACGCAAAAATACGACCAAAAAAATAGCTGTCATCATTATTTTGTCTTATTCAAGATGTTATTGTTTAGAATATTAAACTATTGGTTGATGTAAAACCATACGATTGCAGACGTTCTTTCAAAGGACAATGAGATAGAATTATTATTGAACGTTTATATGTATATTAAAAGAAATAACCTAATTAATTAAATCTTTATGTAAATATGAAATGAATATGTAATAATAAGGTAGTATTAAACCTTCAGTAATGATAATAAATCATGCTAATTTCATTATCCAATTTAATTCCTACACTATGAATACCACTAATTCCTAGCAAACATGATAATGGGTAAGAAAAAAGTTTCACGCCCAAAGGACGTACGCTCATTTTTGGGCAAACCACTACGAATTTAGTTATTTTTTGGTTCGGATAGAAACCAAGAGGACACCAGCAGTAATAAGTATAGCTCCATGGTATTAAACTAACTATATCTCTTTGTTATTAACCTAAAATTTTGTGATGTAATTCTAATTTGGATCCCATCAATTCAAATACTCTTCCCGTCCTAGATTCTTGGGTTTGCAGTACGAGTATGCCCTTAGAGGTAGATACTAGCATATGAATTGAATATTAAGTATTTTTGTTTCTGTGAAAGCCAAAGGAAAACTTCATTCGGCAGTATACGAGCTCCATGTAATCCTGTTTCACCCCGGGGGAATGGAGGACGCTTAAATTTTCAATTAATCACGCATAATTCCAGATCACCTATCTCTCTCCATCAATGTGGATTTACCAATAACAAAGAGAATGATAAATAATCATGAGGAACTTAAACCACAAGTTGATTAAATATCTGGAGCATTTCGAGCCATCCCTAGCCTCTTACCTTATTCATCACTAGGGGATATAGGTCATTAATGATCAGGCATGTTTACGATCAATAACGAAGTTCATCAGTACCTTATATATAGAAAAAAAAAAAAAAAAGGCAACGCATGTACAACTATTATAATACAAAAATAAAAAAAAAAAAAAAAAAATAAATAAAAAAAAAAAAAAATAAAATATAAAAAAAAGAAAAAGAAAACAAAAAATAAAAGAACAAGAAAGGAATACAAAATCTCCCTCTACAAAGACTCTCTGATTTTCTGAATAGCAAAAATGTTTGTTCTTGCTAGCCAGATATCTCCCATGAATACCAGGCAGGCTCTTAAGCTTCGGGTGGTGCGAGCATATAAGATCCCTGAAAGAACTGATACTTCGAAGTTTAGGTCAAAAGAGGTTGTTTTTCCATGATGAAGAGGTATGTATTCTTTAAATCTAGATATACAGTTTTTTCAATTCTACGGTTAGTTTTTTTACTACAAACTAAGGCCCAGTACATATTTTTCTACATATTCCCAGATTTTATAGTCCCTTTCTTTTTATTTAGGGTCCTTCTTGCACGCTCATATACCCAAAGAGTACTGGAACCTTAACAGTTTTGTGGAAGGTTCCGTGTGTGCTATCAAAAATTTTGTGTTATCACAAATTTTACTCCTACAAAACTAGCCCACAGAAGTACATGATCAATTTAACTATCAGACTGTTGTGAAGGAATTAAAGCATGTTAAGTTTCCTATGAAAAATGTATCGGCTCAAGACCTTCAGAGAAATCAAGTCTAACGAAAGCCTGGATGAGAAAAGCTTATTTGGTAATCAGTATTTTCTATCAATATATGATTTCTAATTATATTCTATTATGGTTACTATTCTATATTCTAAATATTTAATTTGTAGATGTCATTGGTCGAGTGATCGAAATACACTGCCCACAGGATAAGCTAATCAATGGCAAGAACTCCAGGCTTATTGACTTCACCATTGAAGATACTGAGTAATACTGTGATCCAGTGCCTATGATTTGAATATATTCTACTTGGTTTTGTTTCTAATATGTTTCTAATCATTTTCAGTGGAATACAACTAATGTGTACTTTGTGGGATGAGCATGTGAGCAAGATTGAGGCATTCTACAATTCTACTACACAAGAACCACTGTTGGTCCTAATCCAGTTTTGCAGGGCAAGGGTGTGTCTAAAAAGTAGTACAGTATATCGTATAGCTTCTCATATCTACTATCTACTATCTTATTAACCAAGAAACTTTTCTAATCTCTATATACAATGTTCTTCTTAAAGGTGGTGATGTCAAGATTTGTAGCTCCTATGATGTAACACAGCTGCTATTCAACCAAGAATCTCCCCCATTTGAAGAGTTCAGGAAAAAGGTACCCTTAAATTTTTTTGTTCTACATGAAGTTTTACAACTATTATGGTTGCTCATTTAGCTTATTTTTTTCCAGTATTTGCCAAGAACAGACTCCCATGCGCAGTATAATTTCCCAGTCAAGTTTTTCAAGACGTAGCTCATATTCTGTTTCCCTAGGAGCTGATATGGAAGTTCGTACTATCAATGACATCTACAGGGATAAGGAGGTAATACTGGGTTTAACCAACATAGTTCCTATTCATTATATTTTACCATACAATTCCTTCTAAGGTTGACAGATCATAGTATTATGCACTTCAAATTATAAATCATATTGAAAATATATAGAGTTGTGAGCAACTGTATGCTGCTGTGTTATACCTTTATATGCACTGAAAAGGTCATTTCAGTCCCTTTTGAAGTTCTGATGACATGGTGCACACTGTATCCCACTTCTTGGAATATATCCCTGTCTTAAAATTTATTCAATAGTCAGAAACTGCCTAGGGTAGACATAATCTAGATTATGTGTGATATTAACTGAATTAGGATTTTAAAAAATACCTATGTGGCCTCTTTTAATTTCAATCAGCCTTGAAGTTCTCTTAAAGTTGTAGACTAGGTCCATCTTCTTGGGTTTTGAATCTGTATTTTCCAAGGTTTTTCAACTTTATATGCAATGAATAGGTCATTTCAGTCCTTTTGAAGTTCTGATGACATGGTGCATACTGTAATCCCACTGTCTTGGAATCTATACCTGTCATAGAATTTATTCAATAGTCAGAAACTGCATAAGAATGTTTGGAATAATAGTAAGACAATGTGGTCTATAACATTCTCGCTTTAATGCATAAATATTAAGAATAATCTGAGTACAAAATGTCCCTCCACCACTAAGTATTATCTCTTCAGCTATGGTGTTAATTTTGATTAGTGCACTAATATTGATATTCCAACACTGAGCAGTCCACTAATTTGCTTTCAGGTCTGTTGTTTTTTTGTCCACATCACCTGCACAATCAAACACATAATTTTCATGAGTTAATTAGTGTTATAAACAAAATGGTCTTCACCTGGTAGTAAAAAAAAAAAGTACTCATATGCTCATTTTGTGAATGTTTTAAACTGGACTAACATTCTTTCATATGATGCAGTTTGCGATTTTTGGGTGGCAGCTAGGATTGATTCATTGATGATCCAGAGTGGTACTTGCTTCTGTAGAACAAAGGGGTGCAACAAAAAAAGAAACTCAAAGGAAAGTGGCTATGGTGTAGTGCATGTGATCGAAATTGGGGTGACGGACACTCAGGTACAGAATTAAGGTTAGGGTTGTGGACTTGGATGGCAATGCTCCTTTCCTTCTATGGGACCGGGAGTGCCTCGATCTACTTGGAATCACCGCAGATGAATCTGAAGGAAACCATACTAAGGTACAAATACAAACTATAAGATGATTGAAACATAGGAGTTTTGTTTTAAATTTATTTTCCATCAAGATGACTAGAAAGTAAACTAATTGGTAATATAGTATAATTAAAATCTATACTAACTCTTGATGTAGGGAAGGAAGGGTCTGCCTAAGGAGCTCGAGACTCTCATTGGACTGAATATCTTATTTTAGAATTGCTGTTCGCAAGGAACAGTTCCAGAATTATCTCAATGCTTTCCTGTTATGAGGATCATCACGGATGAAAAGATTGTAGAAGCATGCACCCGAACTATGGAATTAGGAGTATCTCAGTTCCAAAATCTAGAGGTAGCTGACAGATGAGGACCTATGGGATCTAGAGGTATACCTGGAGTTCAAGTGTAACATTTTGTATGAATTGCTGTATAAGGAATTACTATTGATATATCACTACACTTTGAAAAATTTATTTTTTAGGAAGCAGACCAAGCAAATGAAGCTGAAAGTCCACTCCAGAGTTGTTGCACAAAGGCTGGATGCAGAGAAGGTGTTGAGAATGAACAGTCAAGAGATCACTAATCGATGAATTTTCAAGCACCCCAAGTTCAAAAAAAACCAAGGAATGTGTGGTCAAGATTGAAAAGGACTCAGATTTGTATGAGTTTAAATGATGGAATGTGCTCTAATTCGCTCTTTTTTTGAACAGGGATTTTATGTTGAGCAGTTTTTGTTACGCCTCAACAGCTAACTGAAACTTTCAATCATTTAGGATTATGGTTCCGCTAAATAAATTGTTTTACTGATGCTCACACATTTGTTACTATGTAATTTATGTGTATGATTTGTATTTCCTTTTTGCAGATTTTTTGGGCAGTGAGGGGTGGCTACAACGAAAGGAACAAGTTTAAGAGATGTTGAAAAAATATCTAGAGAATGCTGTTCGGAAGCACAAGATGAAGATATAGGCATACGATTAGACAAAAAAGAGGAAGTGGAAGATAACATCTAGGCAAACACAGCATTTCAGCGATTACTTCACACTGGATTTTTGGAGGACTACATTTTTCTGTAATAAAGTAAACTGGATGATTATTTATCCTACATTAGTGTTAGTGTCATTTTTTGGTCTAGAGATTAAAAGATCTATTCTAACTCAAATATCCCAACAAACATAACATACATTTCTATTCCAATTATAATATCACCTAAAAGAAAATTCAAGCAGTTGTCATTGTCACCCAAAATTAAGTCCACTAATATGTAAACAAAGTTTATACTTGTAATAATTTATCAAAGTATTAGTCATAAAGATTTTTAAAGAAGGGCTTAAACTTAGTCTGTTAAAAAAATGGCAATCCAAATTTGCGTATAAATAGTTCTGTTTATGTACTTACCAGTCTCTGTCATCTTTAAGCTCACTTCAAATCCTTTGATGAAAACTTCCCGGCCCTTTATTCAACATTTGCTTGATACCATCCTAAACTGCACTTTAAAAACAAGTTGTTGATTAAAAATAGCAAGGGATTGCTAACAAATGGATTTATATTGGAAAGATAGTTATGGACTTGGTGCTGATTAGTGGATTACCCTTTCATTTCACAGACTTTGATTTTACAACGCTTCCTTAATTAATGTTAGCTGATAACGTTGATGTAACCGATTAGCTGGATTTGCCAAAAAAAGAATTAGATGGGTTCAGTGTCTAATGAATGAACACACAAAAGGACCTGCAAGTTGGTAAGAACATAATATCAGACATTGATAACACGAAAAAACTTATCTGTCAGCTGTGCGTATTAACCGTTCCTATGATATTCTTTATATCCTCTTTCTTATACGATACTAAGAAACCTATAGTGTAGTACTGAATGGCTTTCATTCCCTGCAATTTAGAATTTTAGACATCAGATAATTTTAGAATAGATAGACAATATTATAATCATAGTAAGCGTAATTAGATTAAACCAATTTTATAAATGTAAAACTTATCTGTGATACAATCGTAGCAACCTCTTTTGTACAATTCCCATTATGTTCTAGAAACAGATCCAACATCTATTTTTTCATAGCTCTATTCAACAGAGGTTCATACAGTTAAGAGTTGCTTTTGATATCAAACTCCAAGCAACTTATTTTCATCCAAATTTTAGTCTCTTAATCCAAAGACTCTAGATTGATTGTGACCTGCAAAACAACATATTTTAGATAAATAAGGTTCATTATTCGAATCCAAAAAAAGTTCAGAAATACAGTTTAGTAGGCAAAAACAACTATTAAGAATATCAATCAGCTAATATATTAATGGCACATTACATTAACTATCTGATCAAAACCTTTTAGTATTCCAAAAGCAATTATAATTGACATTTTCCAAGGTTGTCTGCAAATATTAATGACTAAGTTGCAGCTATATATTTTAACAACCACATATTATAAACCTCTGTTAAAACCACATCTACAGAAATCCCTAACTTGGCAATTCATCTCCTCTAGAATACATGAGGAAACTTACATCTTCAACCACCATTGGTTCGAAGCGCAAGCATCCAAGCAACAACCAAGGTAAATCTAATCACTCTTTTTTCAGT